>CAXKVI010000001.1:158473872-158508634 GCA_964058755.1 Campiglossa producta
TCCCTAGTCCAAGCCTATCTCCGCCTCTGCCTTTCCAAGCTTGCACTGCTTTGGATGAAGTTGTCCACTGTTGGTATACGCTCACGTGTTGTTGGTAATTGCTTGCTCAAATTCCTAGTTGTCTCGTTTTGGAACGTACAAATTGAGTGATTGCTAGCGCATCGCGGCGCGCCACTTTCAACAGTTTTTTTTGGTAAATGAGCTAAGGTGGATGCGGATTCGTCATGTGTTGGTACTGATTTTTTTCCTTAACAACAACAACAATTTATATATGTTTTACTTACACATATTTACATGACCAAAATCAGGTGTGACACAAAGTTAGCGGCACGACTCTGAAGTTCCCTATGGCTAGGAAGCTTTATTGGCTGTGGTGGCGGCGGGGAGCCTTTTACCTACCTTCTACTATTTGTGTAGCGTTTGTTATATTTAATACAATAACAACAATATCAACATATGTAGAAACGTGCATCGCTCCAGCTGTGAGCGTACAAATTCCATCGACCATAACGAGCTTGTTGTGGCAGCAATGAATTATCGTTTTGCAGGCGCCCATTCCTACATTTCAGCGCGTTTACCTTGATTGAGCTGCTCTGATCGTGGAATCTTCTTTACCTATTTTCGTTCCACAAACGGATACAATCAGAACAGATGTTGGGGTGGAGAGGGGGCGAAATAAGTAAGCGAAGGTGGTAGAGAACAGTGGTTTAGATAAAATAAAAATTAAAACAAGTAAAAAAGTGAAAAAAAAAATTAAATTAAAAAAAAAAAATTAATATAAAAAATGTATAAACAATTAAATAAAAATGAAATAAAATAAGAAAAATAAAATTTGAAAATAAAAGAGAAGTAAATAAAAAGTTGAAACATTTTTTAAAAAAAATTAAAGTTCCGGTTTTGGTTTCGGTTTTGTTACGGGTTTCGTTTTCGGTTCCGGTTTCGTTCTTCAACATTTATTTCGGTTTCGGTTCCGGTTTCGTTCGGGTTTCGTCAAAACATGTCTTTTGTAACCTTGCTAAACCAACTTCCATGCAAATTATTTAGGGTGACCTTTGGTAAAATAAAATATGCGACCACAAAAAGAAGACATTAAACAAATTAAAAACCGTTTGGAACCGGTTCCGGCTTTTGAAATGGTTGCGGGTTTGTTCTTTTTCAGATAAAAATAACGGTTACGGTTTCGGTATCAGTTTTGAAAAATGAATCGGTATTAATCGGTTACGGTTACGATTTCGGTTGCAGTCCTTGCTTAAACTTTTCAAAAAATATTTCCGAAAAAATATCAAATAGGTGGCAACTTAGACAAGTAGAATATTTTAGAATGACGCTACTATCTTCGTCACGGCTGGGCCACTTTAAATAACACTTTTTTTATTTTTTTGCAATGTTACCAAAATGATCCCAAACTGATTCCGAACTAATCCCAAAATGACTGCAAAATGATCTTCAAATGATCTCAATTTGACCCTGAAATGACTCCAAACGGACCCTAAAATGATCCCGAATTGACGCCAAAAATACGCAAAAATAGTCCAAAAAGGAGCCTTATCTGACCCAAAAATTATCGCAAAATGATCCTAAAATGACCCAAAAATGATCCCAAAAATGGTTCCAAAATGATCAGAAAAAGATCCCCAAAATGATCCAAAATTGACCTGAAACTACCCGCGAAATGACCCAACAATGATCCCAAAATGACCAAAAAATGATCTTCAAAATACCACGACTTCACCCCAAAATGATACCGAAAAGATACCGAAACAATTTCGAAATAATAAAATTTCATCGAAATTGGTCAGTATACGAAGAAATAAATAAAATGCATTTAGTTAGCAACTCATCTCAAAGACGTCATGGTTGGAATGCGGTGGAGATATCTTCTACTTAATACCCATACAGGCTTACCTTACTAGGTGGCAACCCTGTAAACCGCACCAAGTGGCAACACCTAAGTGAAAAGTCGTAGAACCAACCACACTATCTCTATGCCAAATTTCATCGCAATTGGTCAAACGGTCCTCGAGATAGGGTAAGGTGGTAAACCTAATTGATAATATTTTAGTTGATATGTCGCTGAAAAAACCTTTCTTTTGAAACCCATATGGACATGCCTTGCTCAATATTAAAAATAAAAAAAATAAAAAAATATCTGGCAACCCTGTAAGCGGCCCAAGTGGCAACACCCAAGTGGATAGTCTTATAATCAAGCATGTAAAATTTCATCCAAATCGGTGGAGCGGTTCCCGAGATAGTACCGGATATACAAACATATAAGAATAGCTAGTTTAAAGTTATAAGATAAACTAGTTTGAATTAAAAAAAATAAAATTATATAAAGAAAACAAAATAAAATATAGTTAATTAAAACAAGTAAGGAAAGCTGTCTTCGGCTGTGCCGAAGGCTAAATACCTTTCATGAATAAGCGTGACGATTTTCACTGTTTGATCCCCAGTACAGCCTGTGTGAATTTAACTTTAGCTCATACCGAAATTATCGAAGCTATCGATTATATGGGGACGATGTGTTATATTGGTCCAATCTCATTGATTTTTAACATCGACATTCCACATTCTAAAATAGCAACATTTACGAAATTTCACGTTCCTACCGATATAATTACAGGAGTTATCTACCAAAATCCGTTTATCGGAACAATCGATTGTATGGGGGCTATGTGAAATATTTATCCCATTTTAATGATTTTCAGCATCGATATTTTACATATAAAAATAGCGAAGCTTCCAAAATTTCGCGTTCCTATGTGTTTAATTACAGGACTTATAGCCCAAAATCCGCTTATCGGAATAATCGATTGTATGGGAGCTATGTGAAATATTTATGCCATCTCAATGATTTTCAACATCGATATTTCGCATATAAAAATAGCGATACTTCCAAAATTTCACGTTCCTACCTATATAATTACAGGAGTTATCTACCAAAATCCGTTTATCGGAACAATCGATTGTATGGGGGCTATGTGAAATATTTATCCAATCTCGATAATTTTCAACATCGATATTTCACATATAAAAATAGCAATACGTCCAAAATTTCACGTTCCTACGCGTTTAATTACAGGAGTTATAGCCCAAAATCCGTTTATCGGAATAATCGATTGTATGGGAGCTATGTGAAATATTTATCCCATCTCTATGAGTTTCAACATCGATATTTCACATATAAAAATAGCAATACTTACAAAATTTCACGTTCCTAAGTGTGTAATTACAGGAGTTATAGCCCAAAATCCGTTTATCGGAATAATCGATTGTATGGGAGCTATGTGAAATATTTATCCCATCTCTATGATTTTCAGCATCGATATTTCACATATAAAAATAGCATTACTTATAAAATTTCACGTTCCTTCGTGTTTAATTACAGGAGTTATAGCCCAAAATCCGTTTATCGGAATAATCGGTTGTATGGGAGCTATATGTTATATTGGTCCGATCTTGCTGGTTCCGACAAATGATTCCTATATTGGAAAATGGTGGCCGCATACCAAATTTCAGCCAAATATCTCAAAAACTGAGGGACTAGTTTGCGTTCAAACAGACAGACAGACAGACAGACAGACAGACAGACGGACAGACGGACAGACGGACAGACGGACATGGCTAAATCAACTCATCTCGTCATCCTGATCATTTCGGTATACTTATTGATGGGTCTATCTCTTCTTCTTCTCATATTTACAAACATCGGACCAAAGTTATAATACCATTTCATGTTCATGAAAGGTATAAAAAGCAGATGAAAAAAATAAATTAAAATAAAATACACTACATATTAGAGTGGTTCACAAATATGGACTTTTTGGAAATTCTAAAAGGCTACCCCCAATTATTGTTCCTTATGACAAAAAAAGAGGCTGCTATTTTTTTTTTTTTTTTAAAGGTGGTTTAGACGTCGCGCTACTCGTTTTTATAAAAAATATGAGATACTTGCATATTTAATTTCATTTTAACATGTTTAAGTGCAGTAAAAATTTGGGTTTTTGTGTGTTGTTATTCTGTTTTCATTGGCGAATATTCCTGCAATTCAATAGCCTTCTTGGATGAGTAGAAAGGTAATCTAGAAGGTTTATGACATCGCTGATTATGAATCCGATGACAGTTTTTTTAAATTCAAAATGGCGGGTTCAATATGGCGGTGATATTTTTGAAAACTAATTGGATTTTATTGAAACTTGGTACTCGGGAGTTTATGCGTTGTCTGATTACGAATCCGATATCAGTTTTTTTAAATTCAAAATGGTGGATCCAATACGGCGGTGCATTTTTGAAAACTAATTCGACTGTGTGAAACTCGTCACTGATGGATTTATGACATCGATTTATATGAACTAGTATCGCTTGTGATCGAAAATTCGACCAATAAAAACCTTAGAGGGTCGTGGGGTCGCTAGCCCCGTACCCCCATCCTTAAATTTCGGAGGCGCCCCTGAAAATATACCGCCTATACCTCAGTTTTTTTCAATTTTCTTTCCATCGTTGCATATTTCATTCCAATCGGTCAAACGGTTCGCTCACAGGAGGTTCCTAAAGGTTTTCATGTGGCGTATTTATTGACATCGGATTCCTATCCATGTTTGGCAAAACTGGCATCTTATACATTATATATTAATATATATAAATGAAATATGCACCGATGGAAAGGAAATTGAAAAAACTGACGGTATATTTTCAGGGGCGTCCCCGAAATTCAAGGATGGGGGTACGGGGCTAGCGACCCTTCGACCCTCTAAAGTTTTTATTGGTCGAATTTTCGATCACAAGCGATACTAGTTCAAATAAATCGATGTCATAAATCCATAAGTGACGAGTTTCACACAGTCGAATTAGTTTTCAAAAATGCACCGCCGCACAGTGTAACTTTTTTCACTTTTAGGATGCCAAAAGTCCAAAAAACAATGTTCTCCAATCTCAAAAACTTTTTGGCATGCAACAGATAAATAACCAACTGTGAAAAAAATGTACACAAAGTAAAGTAAAACCCCCACGATCACCATGATAAGCATTATGAAACTTGGATAACTGAAACCAGTGTAAAAATCATTTCACGGACCAAAATTTTTGACTAAATTTGTGGCCACGTGGCGGATTTTTGGATAGCGGTTTTGACTTGATACTATTTGATTTGTTATACTAGGGTAATTTATAACAGCATTGGTAAGTTTTAGGCACGTAGGCATTTATTTAAATATTTTTTTTTTTTGTTTAGACAGCCACTAAAAATTGGGTAAGCTTAAAAAAATTTTCGTTTTCAATAGAATAAAACTTACATGATTTCGCCCAATTTGATTGAACGAATACATACACATTAAAGGGAATTTCATACAGTTTCAGATAAAAAAAAAACCATTGCGAAATTTTGCGGTTTTCCTTTGTAATCGCCTACTTAAGGTCTCTATGCCCGCGCTCACGAATGAATGCACAGTGACCTAGCAATGGAATGTCCTCAATTCGAGTCTACAACACTACATCCCAAAAAAAGACAGTTATACCTGAAATGGTAAAACACAGAAAAAGGAACCTTGTGCACTGAATACCCTTCATTGTTTGTCATATGGGTTTTACAATAGTTAACGAGTTGTGTACTTATCCCATCAACTTATGTTATGTATGCACGCCTACCTGCAGGTCGTCTATTATGGGTGATACTTCTAAGCAATTTAGTGTTTCGGGAATATACATATGTATGTATACATCATATAAACGCGTACCTAAAGCTCGCTCGGAGTTTGAGATCTTAGGTAGATCGTTGAAACAAGGAAATGGGTAAGTATAGTTTTGTTAAGCATTAGCAGGTATTATTTTCCAGTAAAAACCCAGTTTCATATTCTATGCTTGGGCTAAGACTATATAAATAGAGAACATAGCTAAAAATGAATCATACCAAAGACGGACTGCATTGAAGTAAACCCAACTGCACTGTACCAAGTTTTCCTATATCATCAACTAGTTATGGCTATTTCACGAAATGCACTCTTTGAAGTTTGGCTAAAAAGCGAAAATGGAGAAAAGAACAAAGCCATACTAAACCATATTTTGAGTATAATTGGAAGAGATGTGGATCATTCAAAATTAGAAAAATACATCATCCAGCTAACTTATAATATTCGTAAGAGATGGGAACGTTGTCTTCGATCTACAAGTAGATTTATTAAGCAAAACTCTGAATGGTTATCAGAAAATATGGATTTCACTTATTATTTGCTTGATGTTCAGCCATGTACTTCTCGTGATATTCCTAATCGAGGAAGGCCAACTAAAAACTTCTCCGAGTCATCTATGCGCACAAGAAAACGAAAAGCTAAGGAACTAATGAACAATGTCGATAATGATCAACTGTTACTGGCAGCGGGAATGAAATTACGATCATCAGGGAAAAGAAATTCAGCAAAAATAATTGAGGAGTTGTCCACAGCATCACCATCAAGAGGCACTGCAATCAAGAAGTCCCGAATATCGGAACAAAATAAGAAAAGTTTGTCACCAAATCAAGCAATCGCGATGATAGTTGACTCAAATCTTTCAACACATGAATACTCCCTGATCCGACAGCACACTTCAGAAGTTAACAGAAAAATATATCCTTCATATAACTGTTTAAAAGAATCAAAGGATTTACGCTATCCTGAAAAAATAACCGTAACGGAAACCTATGCAGAAATTGAATTGCAATCCCTAACTGATCACAGCGTAAGAAGATTGTGTCTTGCACAAAAAGAGGTATTGCTTTCTATTCCTGAAGTTAAAGAACTAAATGCAATTATAAAATGGGGATGTGATGGAGCTGAGCAAAGCTGTTACAAACAACAATTTTCGGAGGAAAACCAATCGGACACTAGTATGTTTTTCATTTCACTAGTACTCCTTCAATTGTATACAATGGTTGACGAATGAAAGGTTATAGTTTGGAGTAATCCTGCTCCATCTTCCACGAGATACTGCCGACCGATAAAATTTGTTTTTACAAAAGAAACACGAGATGTCATTTCAAAGGAGGTGCAGTCTGTCAAAGGCCAAATTTCCAGTCTTCGTCCTACAACAATTCGAACAGATAACCTGAACTTACTAGTGAAATCAAAGTTTGTGTTGTGCATGATTGATGGCAAAGTTTGCAACGCTCTGTCGGCATATACATCATCGCAAAAGTGCTACATATGTGGGGGCTTCTCCAAAAGATATGAACAATATGCGAGCCCTGTCAGAGCGAAATGTTTACATTCTTGGATACGATGCATGGAATGTATGCTACACATCGCTTATCGAATGGAAATGAAGACCTGGTGTGTGCGGGGCGAAGAAAATAAGGAAAAGATGAACAAGAAGAAAGAACATATCCAAAACAGATTCAGGAAAGAAGTTGGCCTTTTGATTGATATGCCAAAGCAAAAAACCGGCAACACAAATGATGGCAACACTGCGAGAAGATTCTTTGGAGATCTTGAAATAACATCAGACATAACCGGCATAAACATCAATCTTTTGAGAAGGTTTCATACAATACTTTCATGCATAGGATGTGGGTTTCAAATAAATTCTGAAGCTTTTGACCACTATGTGACTGAGACAAGGGAACTATATTTATCGGAATATGCTTGGTTCAATATGCCAGTGAGCTTACATAAAATTCTGTTTTATGGAACCAGTATAATCGTGTCTGCTATTCTTCCTATTGGTCAACTTTCGGAAGAAGCTCAAGAGTCCAGAAACAAAGATGCACGAAACTATCGTGAACTTTTCACCAGAAAAAAAGTCAAGGATTTGTAGTAACTTGGATTTGCTGCACAGATTGCTGATATCGTCAGACCCGGTTATAAACAGTTTGCGGAAAACCCCTAGGTCAAAGCGGCGAGTATTGACGAGTGAAGTTATTGGTTTATTATCTGAGCCAGAGCATGTCGATGATATTGACTCCGACTAAATTTATACCAGTTATAGTATTACTTTTTATTTATAAGTACAAATATATATACCTATGTTGTGTTTGACTTTGACTTTTTTAAATATAAATTAAAAGCCTCTAAGGTAACGTTAAGAAGTCTAAACAACTTTTATTTATATTGGCACTGGAAAATACTTTTAAATTAGAAAATGTGATTATGTGAAATTTCACCTTATATGGGGGCAAGGAGAAAAAGTGGGCGGATCACGCCCATTTTTTATCTAGAATCAGACTTAGGTATCTGAAGCCACACTACAAAATTTCAAATGAATTGCTCCTTTGGTTTGGCTGTTATTAATTTTGGCATCCTAAAATTGACAAAAGTTACACTGTGCGCCGTATTGAAAAATGAACCGCCATATTGGATCCACCATTTTGATATTAAAAAAACCGATATTGGATTCGTAATCAGACAACGCATAAACCCCCGAGTACCAAGTTTCAATAAAATCCAATTAGTTTTCAAAAAAATCACCGCCATATTGGACCCGCCATTTTGAATTTAAAAAAAGTGACATCGGATTCATAATCAGCGATGTCATAAACCTTCTAGATGCGAAGTATATCCAAAAAACCAATTCGCAATGAGATCAGTGTAGGCATTTTAGTTGCACCGTTTTCAATTTCGAAACATACTTTCAGGAGTTAAACACTTTCTAGTCATCCAAGAAGGCTATTGAATTGCAGGAATATTCGTCAATGAAAACAGAATAACACACACAAAAACGCAAATTTTTACTGCACTTAAACATGTTAAAATTAAATTAAATTTACAAGCATCTCATTTTTTTTATAAAAACGAGTAGCGCGACCTCTAAAGCACCTTAAAAAAAAAACAAAAAAATAGCAGCCTCTTTTTTTGTCACAAGGAACCATATTTCGGGGTAGCGTTTTAGATTTTCCAAAAAAAAATTTTTTTGAACCACTCTACTACATATGATATCATTTTTATTCCCATATTCATCAGCTGGCAGTTTCAATCCTCCAATTTTGATCCGTTCTTACACCAAGCTTCTCAAACAATTTCCATACACCTGGTTTTCTAGAGCATTCAGTCCATAGTGAAAGCCTATTTTCTCCTCGAAAATTATATTTACTATTTTATTCATTTTCTTTTGCTTTTTTTACCACAGTGCACCGCATTGTCCCATATGTATCTTTCCTGTCGTCGCGATCAATGTTTTAACACCACAGCAACAAAGTTTGCGCTACGTGCTGTGTGCCGTTATTTATTTATTTTCTAAACATGTTAGGTACATGGTCATATTTCTAAAAATTTTTAGTTTTTTTTTTTTTTGTATTTTTGTTGTTGACATTGTTGTTATCACTCATGTTGTTGACATGCTAACACACATTTGTAAGTTGTCTTAATTTTTCACCTTCACACGGCTTTGTACATTACACCAAGTGATTCTTCAGCAATCTATCTCGCCAAACTTCGGAAATATTAACCTTTAACTGTAATTCCAAATTGGTTATTTTTCATTTCTCACATTTTGTGGTTTTCATCATGTCTTGCCTGTTTCTCTTGATTGGATATGCTAAATTTTTTCATATCCAATGTCACTATTTCTTTCTATTGTACTTCTAACACGTAGAACTCGACATTTGATTTTTCGAGTTCATCCTAAAAGTGAGAGCTTTCTCATACATAACTACATACTTTCTAATAAAACATGTTGCAGTTCGAAGTCAGATTTTTTCAGATTCGTTCATAATCACTAGCAATTTGTGTTAGATCAAGTATGTATGATCGTGGGAGTTGATCGGCGATCGTCATAAACGGCAACTCTTACAAATTTGTATTGTATCTTGCAGATACTTGCAACTGCAGCTGCTTAATTGGGTAAAACAAAAATATTGTTAATACGTAGTCCAGGTGAAATTAAATTCTTAATATACGAATCTTAATGCCTTAACTATAAAAAAACTTTTCCAGAAATCCAAGATATGGCACCGGGCACAGCCTTATGCTTACATACTTCTATACCAAGTTTTTGTTTTGAAACATGGAACGTGTAATTATAGGAAAATTTATTCATGTTTATTAATATTATCTAATCTAATATTTCAAAGGTCAGCTGAAACTAAAATAAACCCGGCTACGTTTCTATTGAATATACGCATTAGGGTGTTCATTTTCCCGGATATATTTGCATACCCATTTGCAAATACCCTGCAGCGAAACATCAAACTAGTGAGAAATATACTAGTATACAACTAGAATTTTCTGGCTGAAATAAAACCAGTTATAAAAATCCAAAAATCCTTTGAAATGTTTCGTTTGCTTCTTGTTTTCTCCTCTAATTCACAGATGCTTTTTCGTGTTTAGGTAAATACAAATAGACGCTGCTTTCTTTCATGAAAATGAGGGCAAATGATGAAATAAAAAGTAAGTCATGATGGAAATCATACTAGTCCAGGTTCAATGCTTATTGGACTAGTATGGGGATTAGTATATTTCATAATAGTACTTTTTAGACTAGCATATGGACTAGTACATTTTATGGAAATCATATTAGTCCAGCTTGAACTAGGGTGGAACTGGTATTTTACAACTAGTATAATTCTAGTATATCATGACTAGTAGATGACTGGTATGGTCAGGTCGAAATCTGACAATTGACATTTGGTAGGATATCAACATGTAAAAATACCAGTTGCTTATATGGAAAAAAGACAAAAGTCTGACTAGTTGGACCTGATGCACCAACTAGCTGCAAAGTAGTTTTCAACTAGTTGCTTTCGCTGCAGGGCGCAGTGCCGGATTAACCCTACGGCAGAATAGGCAACTGCCTATAGGTCCCGCATAGACCCGGGGCCCGTCCACCCACAAAGGAATATATATTCTAATGAACGAAAACTTTATTTGAAAAATGGTATGAAATTTCCCAACAACAATGTTTAAGCAATTCACGACCAATATCGCATGACAGTCCGGTCAAAATAAACATTTGAAAAAACATTACTTTCTACAGAGCCAAATTTTGGTAGAGAGCTCAGATTCGCCGTCAAAAAGAAAACTTCAAGAGTCTTCATCGATCCCATGTGTGCTAAAAAATTTATTCGGGGTCAAAATCAAAACTTGAGGTTCTAAAGATTTTTCTCGAAAACGATAAGTTTTTTCGAAAAATTACCTGAGACCAAGTTGTAGAACTCTCTACAAATATGGCCCAGACATTTTTTCTCTACGAGCAATTAGTTCTGAGATATCGCGATTGTAAAGTTCACTCGGGAAAATATATGCAAATATATGCCACGTACAGACTTTTCAGTATTTTTCTCGAAAACTTTAGTACTTGTCTGGTATATTTAGTTTATCTTGTATAACAAGAACTGCCACAGAGCTAAATTTTTGTCAGGCGCCTAGTTTCACCCCCAGGAAGAAAAATTCAAAAGTCCCCATAGATCCCATTTGGCATAAAAAAGTTATTCGGGGACAAAAAACGAGAAAAATCCAAGTAGGAAGCTTTTTTTTTAATTTTTCTCGACTTTTGTTCCCAAAAAACTTTTTTATTTTTAAGCTCTCTACAAAAATTTCGCTCTGTGGGAATTTTAATTATTCAAGATAACTCCATTTTCCCAAAATAGTATTTTTTGATATTATCGATTGAGAAAAGGTGGCTCTAGCTCGGGAACTTTAGGCTTTAGCTGTTTTCGTTGTCGATGGGGAACTTCGTGAAAAATCAACGGTAAAAGAATATTTTTCTACGCATACTAAAGTATACATATGTATTTTCATATAATTTCGACCACTTCTACAAGGGGATGTCAGTTTACGAAAGTAAGCATGACATAAATAACCACAAATAAGTCGGCGTAGATTATGATTGAACGTCGAAAAATCTATAGGTGTATTCACCACAATAAATGCCAAAATGTTACTTTGCTGGCAAATATACCATTTTCATCCATATGGTTTCTTCAAAAAATGCATTGTCTAAAGGCCCCGACAGGATTTTTGCCTATGGCCCCCCGAAGGTGTTAATCCGGCCTTGCTTTGGTGGCATTTGTCATCATTTGCCTGAAGAAATTTTACTTGCCTTGAACAGGAGTGGAACAGTGTGTTAAACAAATTTTGTACATATCTCGTTATATCAAAAAATAATTAAAAAAAAAAAAAAATCGGTATCGGTTTTTCCTAAAATACTAAAAAATGAACAGTAAATTTTCATAAGTTCTAGCTGTAAGATTGTAGTTTTTCCTTTTTCGGTATTAAATTCATTTAAACGAGTGTTAAATATCAAAATTGTTAACAAACCAACACAAAAAATTAGAACAAAGTAACAAATGTCGCCTAAAAATGAAACACCCTAATGGTATAACAAAAAAAAACTTTGAAAAAGTGAAGCCCATAAAACAGGAAACTAATCAAATTATGTTAACATAAATATACGTACATAAAAAAAAAACATATGTAGGCAGTAAACGATAATCCTTTAATAATAGATTAGAACAAAAAGCAGAAAAATGCAATCAAGGGCTTTGATGGCTACCTAAGCGGACTGAAATCCAAAAGAATATGTAAAATTAATATTCAGGTAAACATATGTATGTATGCATATGTTTATGTTTTATAAAAACAAAACTGCCATAAAAAGTCAATAATCTACAAATTGTAGGTTTAACCACATAAATCACACCAAACACGATGCGAAACGGATAAACTTGACTGGGGAAGTCTAACCATATGAGTTGGCTGACTCAGTGCTAAGAAACGAAGCATCCAAAAAATGAATTAGTAGATATATATATATATATATATATATACAGTTTTAAAGGAGCACAATTATGAAGATGAGAAAAAGTGCGACACAAAAATTGTATGTATAAAAATCTAGGGATTTTGATATGCTTGAAAAGATATTCAGTTCCGATTTTCATTTCTAATTAAATTTATTTAGTTTTATTTTATTATTTATTTATGTATTTATTTTTATACCCAGCGTACTAGTTTGTCCACATAACCATACTACGTAACGGCATAAAATAATCGAAATGGATATAGAGTTCCATATATGAAAGTTCTTAGGTTGAAAAGAGGAGTTGATACAATTTGTTATACCATGTTACTTTCTAGCCAGTCGCCGATTTAAGGGAAAAAGCCCGGTTGGCATGGTACCTAGGAGGCCCACTTTCGTACTGTAGCAATCAAAAGTAATTTTAATCATAGATAAAAACATAAAAGTCATAATTTGTATGATTTAAACTTTTTAGGTTGCCCAGATAATTAATATTAATAGAATGTTAAACATTGAATTGAATTATGTCACTTTGAATACACGCCTAGCTTTACGTTCAGCAAATAATAATTCCATTGCTGAGTCCAAATTGATCGTCGTCGCTACTGATCTTTCGATGTACAGAATACAAAAATTGTTCAGTGTATCCTCAGCTAAAGAAGCTCGGCGATATTCTTTAACAATTTTCAATGAGCTCATGACTCGTTCGGCACTAGCTGATCCGATAGGAAAGGTTAAGAACAGTCGAAATAAACTGCAGCATTCAGGAAAATTGGCCATCATATTATTTGCAACTACAAACTCCAAATACTGTGATGGACTGTCGTCAGTAAACTTCCGATTTTCTGTGAAATACATGTCAGTAAAAGTAAATCAGTAGTGAAAAACTCTGATAAAGTAATAACATAGTTTTTCAAATCATCCTGCTCGAGAAAAAGGACTAGTACAAATAATTCTGGTCCCTTTCTAGTCCAAAAAGCATTGAACCTTGACTAGTATGATTTTAACCAGAATTTTCATGACTCAACCTTTGTTTTATCATTTGCCTTTATATTCATATTTATTCCTAAGAAAGCAGCGACTATTTGTATTTACCCAATCCCGAAAAAGCATCTGTGAATTATAAGGGGAAAAAGAAGCAAACGAAACGAATGAATTTTGTATTTTTTAACTGATATGATTTCATCCACAAAAATCTAGTTGTATACTAGTATGGAATGGATATTTCCTGACTAGTATGAGTTCTGCCAGAAATTTCTTTATTTCTTTTAGAAGCTTGATGCCAAAATCGTCAGAGGTTCGTGATGAACTTTCGCTCTGTTTCAAAATTTCTTCCCATCGTCAATGTGAGTGAGCGAAATATACAAAAATGCTTTCAATTGTGGCGAAGAAAACTTTGATTGAGGAACTTGCATTTTTTTCTGCTGCCTGAATCAAAACTAAGTTCATTTGATGACTGAGACAATGAATATGCGATGATCCATCGCCGTCGTCGAGAAATTCTTTTAATTTCATTTGAACACCTCCGCTACCCTCGGACATGACAGGGGCACCGTCACAGATATTTTTTTCTCAAAATTCAATTTTTCAAACAAGATTGCTGTGACTTCATTGCAAATGGAGGTTGGGATGTGAATGTGTGTGCGGAAATAGACAGATTTCATTTTTACTAGAAGGCAATCCCGTACCTTTACATTTTGCATGTTAACGCATCAACAACGGTTTTAGCCAGATAAATCCACATAGATTTCTGGTTCTGGAAGGGTTGAAGGCCTTTTTTGGCCTATTTTTTGTGTAGGGCCCAGTTGGCAATGTCCCATTTGCCGCCCGTTAAATCCGCTACTGTTTCTAGCCAAGGTAGGTTGCCATTGAAAATGTGCGAAATCTGATGATAGCTACGCCCCATTTTCGATATCGAAAATATTGGAAATCACATAAATTGACAAAGGTAAATCCCCCTGGTCATTCTATTATGATTTTTTTATAAATTTTTTAAAGTGGGCGTGGAATCGAGCGTAAATTTGATCGGATTCGGACTTTTTGTATGCTGTAATGCTTCTTCAGTATTTGAAATTCTACTTTCGCATGCTTAATTTTTTTTACTGAAACTTTCAATCATGAAACTCGAATTGGATTGCCAAACTCATTCAATTGACGCAAATAATATTCGATAGGAATTTGGTGTAGAAAATCAACACGAAAATTACGCAGTTTTAAAACAAGGTAAATATTTTAATCATTCATATTAAATTCAAGTTCTTAACATTAAATTTTTAACATTTGAGCCTAATGCGGATTCGGCAGGCATCAGCCAGCTAAGAAACATTACCACGGAAGCCGGCCCTACATGTTGAGACAACTGAACTCTCGTAGGTAAACCCTGTCCAGCCAAGACATGTTAATTAGTGGGCTCTCTTGAGGTTGAGGAGGCCATCCGGAAGGGTAAAAGCTTGAACTCAATATGCCCGTGTGTATAACCATGCTGATGCTAATATATATATTTTTCTATGACCACCTTGGCCACTCCTGAAATATGGAAGCTATCTTTTAAGGTCTCTCGGAAACCAACTTGCGAAGGGGATCGATTGTTACTCCCTTATACGGCTGATACATTAGCGCATATTCCGAATTAACTCCGCTTTTGGGAGTTAACTTGAGCATAATCTTCATTATAAACTCCCAAAAATTTAGAAGATTTAGGCAGTTTTAAAAAATTTCCACTGGCAAAACTCTGTAGATAAATAGACAACAGCTAGAAACACTAGGAAATTAAGGGTAGCTGACAGATAGGGGTCGAGCTGGTTTGTAAATCTGACTTTCGACATCTAGATGTCGCCGAGGTAGGTAAAAATATGGTGCAATAACAACCAAAGTAGTAATTCTCAATGCTGTTAATCTTCAACTTTGTGTGTGTCCGGATAAAATTTGGATCTGATTAAGGAAGATTTATTGATTCGATGACATAATCTCAATAACTGAAACCTCTAAAGAGGTTGTTTGCGCGGATCTTCTCTTCCATTTGTGGTGTGCTGCAACTCCGAACGAATTTTTGCTAAGAAGCCCTTCCTGGCAGAAGTACACTCGGAGAGTTTGTAAAATCACCGCCGAGGTGACCCCTTAGAAAAACTTTTTCTAAGGAATTTTCAGATATGTATTTTTAGCAGGTTGAGATCCCCGAATATTGCGGAATTAGGTCAAGCACACCACGGCTGTCGCCAATAATCGCAAGTGAAAAACATTGAATTATGCCCTTAGGGACCATGTCATGTGTCCTCCCGCACTATACCGATAACCTTAAGGTAGGCCGGCAATTACCTGTGAGGGGGTAGTCGTCGTTGTAGAGCTTAGAAACAAACGATCAAAATCACGTAAGACCAAACAAGGGATGCGTATCCACTTTTTTGTTTAACTACATCTCACAGCTTACATCTCCACCACAAGGCGTATCGATCGGTTTTTACGCAGACGACTACGTGATAATGGCAACGGCTCTTCCGGTGATGCGCTTCAAAATAACCGCTATCTTTCGATCAAATCCGGTTCTTTTAACCAGCGGAAGCCGACGTCCCGTAAACTAAATCCACGGCTAACATACAACAAGCAAGTTGGTATCTATATCGAATGCATCGAGCTAATAATTGCCAACCACCCTAAAACGTCAAAGGACATGATAAGTCAACATTAACTCGATTTCTCAAAAAACTCTTCAGTAGATAGACTCCTTTGTCACCTTCCGCCCGGTGAATGTCGTCGTACAAGCAACAACTGTCGCGACACAGTAACGCAGTAACCTTCCTTGAGAAACGCGAGTCCGTCTGACAATATTCTGATAATTATCAGACATACGAAGTGATTGTCCGGAACGTGGCGGACAGACGTAGGTCAAAACATTGTTAAAAAAGAAAAAAAAAATAATACTATTTTTGAAAAAAAAAAAAATTGATTTGTAAATAATTTTTAATTTTTTTTTAGTTTAAAACAGAGACTTGTAACAAAACTCGTACCGAAACGAAACTCGCGTTTCTGGCGTTTCTGTTCCAAGAAACTTTAAAGGATAGAAACTAAATTCGAAGCAAAATGATTGTAACGGTTTCAGCAGAAACAAAATCTGTAACGAAACTAAATTAATTTTGTTCCTTGTAACAGAAACCGAAACAGAAACAAAACTCATATGTAACAAAAGTCGTAACAAAACTCCGAAACGGTTCCAGCAGAAACAAAACCTGTAACGAAACTAAATTAATTTTGTTCCTTGTAACAGAAACAAAATTATTAGTTTTGTTCCTTGTAACAAAACCCGTAACGAAACTAAATTAATTTTGTTTCTCAGTAGCAGAACTCTAAACATTCTTATAATACTATTTGCACTACACTAGGATGGACCTATAATATTGATCGTCGCTCGGCCCGAAATACCGCGTATTTGCAAAAAACAAAAAGGCGTATATACCAAAATGTCCAAAAACGAGATTTCGTTACCCTGACTGGGACTCATTATGGACTAATAAATAAATAAAAAACCTTTTATGGAACCTATTTTCTTTAAAATAGAGCTGTTCAATACCGCGTATTTTAAAAAAGCTATGTTTTGCAGTTTGAGTGCTTTTTCTTTTGTAAATTCTTATATCCTCCTACACAATTTGGCTTCCATCAAATACGCGGTATTGCGCGCTGAGCGACGATATATATATCTGCCCAATATCCCATTATCCATACAAAACTATGTTACACCCGCAAAAGCATCCTCCTTCGACATCTTATAAAAATGATGATGATGCACTACAAAGTAGTTTGAATGAATTATTATTAGAAAATGAAATATTTGTTGATAACTATTAATGTTAATTTTTTCACAATCCGTTGCGCTATGCATATGTATGAAGCGTTTTTATATATCATTTAAAAATAAAAAATAACAAACCTATAGTCGCGCAGTTATATTTTTCTTCATGTCTTCAGCATTTATTGTCGGATCTTAAAGTGTTTGCTTGTGCCAAGGACCCGGATTTGCCTACCGAAGTTTCATTGTGGTACTTACCCGCCAGTATAGTAGACACCAAGAAGTTAAATGTACCACACGAGGTTTCAGAGGTCGACTAAAGTTACTTTAGTTAGTTGCAACAGACATATACATGTATATTATATACCAGAAAATAATAAATCCATCCTAATGTACTGCAAATATAGTTTTGCTACTGAGAAACAAAATTAATTTTGTTTCTGTTTCGGTTTCTGTTACAAGGAACAAAATTAATTTAGTTTCGTTACGGGTTTTGTTACAAGGAACAAAACTAATAATTTTGTTTCTGTTACAAGGAACAAAATTAATTTAGTTTCGTTACAGGTTTTGTTTCTGCTGGAACCGTTTCGGAGTTTTGTTACGACTTTTGTTACAAAGGAGTTTTGTTTCTGTTTCGGTTTCTGTTACAAGGAACAAAATAAATTTAGTTTCGTTACAGGTTTTGTTTCTGGGGTTTTGTTTCTGTTTCAGTTTCGTTACATGCTATGTAACAGAAACCGAAACCGAAACGCGTTACAAGTCCCTGGTTTAAAATTCTAAGTTGTCATGGAAACTTTCGCAAAACAACCAATCCGATTCTACAATTTTACAGAATGCGTAAATAAATTCGGATCGTATATCAAATTCGATACGAATTAAGTTTCGGATCGAACTACATGAAAAGGCCCCTGGTTTCATTGGTTTTTTATTGACCGTAATTAACAAGCGGCTAAAAAAAAAATTTGTATCCCAATAATTTGTATTTCACACAAGCTGCAGCGTTAACCGCTGCTTAGGTGACGCTGCCGCTGTTAATTGCCCTGCAAAGCGTGATCTATGCTTCCTTTTCAGTTAATTTTTATTTTTCGAAATCAATTTTTCTAAGTTGGCTGTTTTTTCACTTTTTGTTCAACCCTTGTCAAGGTGTCGCCAGTATGCCTTCTTCTATTTCTTTTAAGTTAACATCAGCTGCCGCATACGCTTGATGGTCGCTATGTTTTGATCGCGGCGGCACGTTGGGTAGCTGCGCTAAAGCCCATTTCATTTGATTGATGTTTTGTTAGTTGAATTGGCTGTTTAATACAGTTTTTCGTTTAGGAATTTTTTGCTGTTCTTCAAGGTAGTTTGTTGTGGTATTTTCAGAAGCTTATAATTGAACTAAGTATAGAGATTTTAGGTAAATTTCTCATAACTTTTAAATAAGTAGGTACCTTATTTGTCACTTTTCAAACTATGGGTATGTAATTTGAGCTTTTTATGATTAATCTCGCAAATTTCGGTCATCACATTTCAAAGCGGAGTTCCCTCGGATTATCTTATCAGGAACTAAAAATAATCAAAAGTGAAGAAAAAACCTCTTCCCATGCCTGATGAAGCTTCCACCCAACCCAACCTAACCACAGATATAAGTCAACCAGCTTTTTGAACAATACACATGAGACCGTTTTATGATAAGCTCACAAAAACTAGCACACATCAAATGGATTTCTGTAGGTTGTAAGTGCACTGGTATGCAGTCTCTAAATGACAATCCTCGCTTGGGCACACCCAACGAAATGATAATAAAAATTAAATGTTGGTTTTATTTCTTCATAGTACGAGTTTATACTTAGTTTGTATTGTACGACTGATTTATATTTGAGTTTCCGAAAAATGTTGCATGAACAACATGCAACAAACAAGTGGCGGCAAGTTTTTTTTTTTTTGCTAAATTCATCGCAACATCAACAAGCTAAGCCATAGACAAGGCGACAGTTAAGCAGACAAAATTCAACAGACTAGAAAATTGGCAAAGCTCAAAGTGCCAGTAAGGCAACAAGGAGATGGAACTTGTGAAATACTCGTACAATTGAATTCCATGCAAAACGGAGACAATCAAAAGGGAATGATGTGGATGAAGTTTTAGGAAGAAGCAGCTTGCTGAAAGTGGTATACATAGATGAGTCCGAATTGTTGAGGGTGTCAGTGGCAACACTACGAGAGCAACTGAACTAAAATGTATGACGTGTTGTTGAGCACTAGGAAGACAATGCACAAAACTCACGAAACGAAGTAAATAAAACGGTATAAGAACTAGGGAAATAACATAAATAATGAAGAAGCAATAAAGATTAAAAGGTTTAGGTTTTGGTTGAAATGGAAATAATATACCTAGTTGTAAGCTTTAGCATTTTGCCACTCGACCTGGAAGTGCACCGGGTAGCAGCAACATCGGCTCTGCGACACTCCAGTATTTTGGGATCTTACAGTGTTCTTCCGCTGAGCACAGATCGTTGTGCGACCATAGATAGCTGTTTTAAAATAAAAATTCCGAGTAGGGAAGGATGGGAGAGGACTGAACGGAGTCCCGCTACTCATGGCGGCACTTCCATTTATACCGACGACTGGAAGTTAGACAGCAGAGTTGGAGACGGGATTTATTCAAAGAATCTGAACCTTGAGCTCTCCTTCAGACTACCTGATCACTGAAGTGTCTTCCAGGCTAAAGAGTCAACAATCATGGACGCTGGCTTGGATAGGTCAACACATTATCGGACAGGATATTGTTATTCTCAGCGATAGCCCTTGGCTCTTACCCGTTCAACTCTGAACTGACGCTCAGCTGTCGTCGATCTCTACAAGAGATGGCCCAACAGAACCGCGTGAACCTCACATGGGTCCCGGGACATAGGGACATTGAGGGTAATTTTAGGGCAGACGAACTTGCCAGGGAAGAGAAATCTCCATATTAATAGGGGTACACGCAGAAAGACTAGGTGTGCCCTACCGACGATGCTGTAGGAGTTGCAAAGATGATGAGGAGGAGGAAACGGTGGAGCACCTCATCTGCAACTGGCCGGCTTTAAGTGGCGCGAGAACGCGCTTTTTGGAAGTGCCCTTCCTGGTTAACCTACGCCAGGTCACGGAGCTGGACATAAAGGACCTTGTAATCTAAATGGTTCGAGGAAGAGTAACGGTGTCGGTGTCCCGGGATTCTGCTATGTGGAGAATCCCGATTGGTGATATCACACCGGCCTTTTAATACTGGCCTAGCTGTGCCTCTGCTGCAGCCACTTGAACCAAACCTAAGCTTTGAGTAAAACAAAAAACACAGACACCTGATGTAATCTCCAATCGGCTCTCGAATTTGCTTGATTCGAACTTTTGATGCAACCGAGCTTTTGGTGAACATTTCCCTGAAATCAAAGACGCCTCCACACGAGAGATAAGAAAAGTTTATAGTTTGCCAGATATCGATAACGTCAGCGAAGGAGTTATGTATAAACCGTATTGACTGGCCATCAATGTAGTATCTAGCAAGTACCCATGCTAAATTGATCACCCGACTGCCTTAAAAAGAGTATTTCGAGAGATCGTCCATTTGGCCGTTGCTCGCTTCATACCGACTAACATATGACAGAATTTCCACGTCGGAGCTGCTTCCATATACAGATAATGTGATCAGGGGCGAAATTTTGGCGCCGAAGATCCGCAAAAGAGGTTCGCAATAACAGATTTTCTCACTCAAAGCTACATACTAAGAGCTACAAAGATTTATCTTTGAGCTACTGTATTACTGTATTAGTTGAAAGGGAGAGTGGAAAGAGAGGTTATCCAAAGTATTGCGCTGCGTATTAAGATATTGGATTTGGACCTAATTGGTACCGGTTTCTGTGATTGATCCCGTATCACTTTCACTTTTTTCACCGATGGCTCTACGCTTGAGGACGAGGATGTATGTTTTCAAAAGTCCTAGGATAGAGATCTTTTGCCGAGCTTCCCGAACATTGTAATTGCTGGAATGTTAGCAGAAAACGGCGGCGTAAATCATATGGAATCTATGCCTAACGATCTGAAATGGGTTTTTGATTTCTTAGACACCCCTTGTGGTCTCTTGCTTCGACAACAAAAAAAGTCAGGCAGGCCTTTTCAACCTGAAACAAAAACGAATGGCGGCGATATACCAACAGGTTATCATAACCTCTAACGAGATTTTTGCGAGCTGCTCTTCCAACTTGTGATGTGCCGCTTTATGAGTTTTTTCCTACAAGTTGGCGGGACCTACAGTTTTTTATCGACTCCGAACGGCACATGCTTTCATTGTTTTTCATGTTAGAAATACAGCCGGAGAGTTTTCGAAATAACCGAAGCGGGGCGACCCCGTTTAAAAAAGCAATTTTTCTAAATATTTTTTTATGTTGATTTTGCCGGTTATCGATACCCAATTCTTTGGTGTAATAGGCAGAACGCACTACCGCTACACCACAGCGGCCGCTAACCTAACCTAACATACATGAAGAGTTGGGTCTAGGGTAGGGCCTGGCAGAATTGGAAGTGAGGGTGAAAGGGCGGCGAACGCACCAATAAATGGTTTTGCTCCCTCGCTCACTAGCCCACATAGCCAACACCGTATATTGTTGAGTCGTTGCTTGCAAGAGAGCGACTGAGCATAATAAACGACGTCACAAGCGCAGCAACAATCGTTCGAGAGGTCAAGCAGCGAGCGTAATAATCTGTGTGAATTTGGTTCTCAGATTTTCGGACAATTGTCCCACTAGCTGACTAGGCGTGGTCTTGGATTACGCCGTACGGTCAGTACAAAGGGGTATAGTGAAGTAACGCTGAAACTCTACAAAAACACCTAACTATGTAAATAAAATAGGGTAGGGTCGCCACGGGTCTGTCATGGTCTGCTAGTTACAACGAAATCTGAATAGAATGGTATACCACCACTACAACTGACGTTAAAGATGCGCTTGTTGCGGATGAGCTTTATTTGTTTTAAATGTTTTTGGTTATGGTTTAAATATTGTCGTTTCTTTGGTTGGTTAAGTTATTCACTCAGTTTTTTTGTTTCATCTCCACTGATCAGTTATGCCTCGCAGGCAGAACTATGTTGGCCACAAAAGCACGAGGCAAAAGAAAACTTCAGTTTGTTTTTCTTTGGTGAAGTAAATAAATATCGTCAGGTTATGAAGTGGAGCTGGCTGGTGCTGTGTCACAAGCAGACAACGTTTTTTGTGGCTACAAACAAAAAAGCAACTTGCAACTTGCTTGAGTGCACCCACTTTGCACATTGAGTGCCTCATCTTCAATTGATGAAACTCTCGCGACAAAAACACAAAATCTTAACAAAAACAAACTTTTCTTTAGAAAAATAATAATAAACCAATTATACACTTTGCCGGTAGATTGATGCAGCTAACAACAATCGTTGCCATAGGCTGCCATGAGCGAATGCTTTGTTGAAGCGTTGAAGCGTGTTGGAAAGGGTTTGTGGCTGCTTTGGTGCTGACACGGGCCAAAATTTTGTATTTGAGTTTGGTATTGATACCGAAACTAGGTTGGGTCTTCTGTAGTTGTGTTTGTGTGGTGGATACCATTTTTTCATACACACATACATATTTGTAACAGGAAAACATTAGGGAAACTACAGGGCAGACAAACTTACTTGGAAAGGCACGACAAAGTAGGTACTTAGGCCAAAAAAGACTTAGGTATGCCTTTTTTTGGGAGTTCCCTTCCTGAACAGCCTACGCCAGATCGCGGAGCTGGACATAAAGGACTCGATAGCCTTCATCAAGGCACCTAAGTGGTTCGAGGAGGAGTAACGGTGTTGGTTTAGGAGTGGCAGTCAGGGGACTCTGATATGTGAACCATCCTAACAACTCAGGGATTTTCCATATGGCCTCTGCAGCAGCCACTTCAACGTAACCCAATGTAATAGTCCACTTTTCCAAAGTATTATCGCAGATTGCCACAGTTCTTCAAAAGAATGAACTTGGGTCCGTACCGTGTCTTATCTTTTATACCAGTTTTCAGGGATTACTCTTTGCGCCACAAAGTTGTCCCGGATTTTTTTAAAGAAAAAACTACAGGTGGCCTATGAATCGCAATATATAGGGTATTTATCAAAGACGATCGAGGAGCTAAGTATCTTAGTTAATATAAAATTCCCTAACCGCAACAAAATGACTTTCCCTTTGAAGGTATCTCAGTGACCGCGCGCCGAATCTTGAGCTGTTGATGGAGTACTCGTCCCCGAATTTTTCCTTTTAACTTCAATTCATCCCCGAAACACGAGCTTTTTCATTCCCTGCTTCGAATCAGAGCTTCACGCCGTGGTCACCAGGTGTTGGTTTGTGGATTCAGCAAGTCCTCCCTAACTCCAATTAGCGGGTGTGACGAATTCATTTCTTCATATATAGCTCACTGCTGATAAAAAAGATTTTTTGAACCGTTTTAACGATTTTGACCCTCCAACTATGAATAATACCTTTCGGGACCGAGCATATTCTTGCATTCACATCACATGGCCCAGCTAACACAGCAGCTGGGTTATATTATATCTTCTTTAGTGAAAACCATCGGCCTTGCGTAGGGGCTCATAAATCCTTCGGAGAACTTTTTTCTTGGGCCGACTCTGTGGCTGACACCGTTCATACTTCTGCAGAAGGAACTTTTTTTGTCCTCGTTCCTCTCCAAATTCTCTTTTTGGCATCGTCCCCCAATTAGTAGTTGGGTCACCGACTTTTAAACACTTTACAGGAAGGCATACAGGTAGCGTTAGTCTAGCTAAGCAAGTGCTCAGAGATACGACAAAAAGATAAGTTCCAGACGCGCGAGGCCCTTCTATTAAGATACACGGATACCTCTTTTAAAGAAACTTAAGTCTACTCGCCGGGCTTACAGCTCAACATTTCCCCTAACGGACCACACGCGATGCTCGTGATGCTGGCTTGGACCAGAGGGAGATGGGCATTAGAGGAGTGGGCTCCGCAGAGCAGGTGAATAGCTGGTTGGTGTAATGAGGAGACGAGCCGCATGCCGGACATTCATTCGGCATATTGGGGTTCCGTCTTAATATGTAGGAGTTTAACCTGCTACATTATCGAGAATGTAATTGAGCCAGAGTGACCCTTGTCTCTCGAGGAAGATGACGGTGCTCGACAGCAATGCGAGAGGTATGAAACGCCTGTATGGTGTGTGTGGATATTCCGGCTAGGTATGGCAAAGTAATGCTACAACCACAACAACATAAACAACATGTCGTTGCCTTTCGCATGGGTGCGCGCTGGGATTATTGAGTCATAATTTCCCTAGCAGGACACTAACTGCTAGCATAAATTTATCGCTCTCATTCCCCAGTAGGTATACTTAATTCGTCCATCTAGCATAGCAGCTTCTGATTTTTCCATGGTAGAAATTTTACAGTCTCAAGGTCATCGACTTTTAAGCCATACAAATAGACATATTTCTTGTCTCATTAAGTAGAAATGAGCTTTGTCCCATTCAAGCGATAAAGCTGCTAATAAGCGTGGCCTAACAAATACATGTCTTATTTTTTTGTCTTAAAGAATTGATTGTAACCAGTCCTTAATACTTACATATACCCGGGTAGTTATATCTATATGTTTACCTGTTTATTTGTTTACCAATATACCAACAGCAGCATCAACTGCATGCAATCTTTGCTTATCTGCATCTTTGCGCTGATAGATATCTTCTTCTCTTTGAATGTGGCAAGTCTGCTCGAGTCATCAGCTTCTTCTTCTTCAAATATCGCATTTATTTATTTGTTTACGATGTTGAGTGGAGGGCGGGATTTTCCGATGCATGTGAGCATGCGCGCAGTGCATACTTAAAGGTCACCTAGACGAGGTCAACTGCTGCATGCCTTAACTAATGCAGTCAGTTGCGCATGCGCGCAACCAAGTACCAAAGCAGTGTTGCAGTTAAAAGCGCATCGGTGCCACGTACACATACATGGACCTTAATGTGGGTACACGCCCGCTGCCACATACTAACATATGTACAAGATTACACCTTTTCTAATTCTATTTGTACGGCGCATGCAAAAGCAAGTATTTACTTTATAAACCTTGGCTTGCGAATGGTATGTCTAGTAGTTTGGGCTCTTTGTAGGTATATGAAACATGTTTCCTTTTTTTAGATGTTGTTGCATTGAAGTTTATTGGTTTTGCTGTGGTTTTTTCATCGCCCATTTTGTTTAGTCAATCAACGAAATATCCACTTAAAGTCATGCACTGGCAGTGCTTTGTGGCACTATGGGCTATTTTGACGAAATTTCCTTCAAAAAAATATGAAAGAGAAAAAAAATAAAAATTAAGTAAAAAAAAAAATAAAATAAAACAAAATTAAATAAAATGAAATAAAATAAATGGAAATAAAATAAAATAAAATGGAATAAAATAAAACAAAAAATAAATTAAAAAAATAAAAATAAAATAAAATAAAATAAAGTAAAATAAAAAAAAAATGAAATTAAAAAAATTAAAAAAAATTAAATAAAATAAAAAACAATAAAATAAAAAAAAATTAAAATAAAAAAACTTTATAAAAATAATAAAAAAATAAAAATAAAATAAAATAAAATAAAATAAAATAAAATAAAATAAAATAAAATAAAATAAAATAAAATAAAATAAAATAAAATAAAATAAAATAAAATAAAATAAAATAAAATAAAATAAAATAAAATAAAATAAAATAAAATAAAATAAAATAAAATAAAATAAAATAAAATAAAATAAAATAAAATAAAATAAAATAAAATAAAACAAAAAAAAATAAAAAAAATAAAATAAAATAAAAAAAAATAAAATAAAATAAAACAAAAAAAAAATAAAATAAAATAAAAAAAAAATAAAATAAGATGAAATAACAATAAAATAAAACAATGAAATAAAAAAAATTAAAATAAAAAAAATTTATAAAAATAATAAAAAAATAAAAAAAAAATAAAATAAAATAAAATAAAATAAAATAAAATAAAAAAAATAAAATAAAACAAACAAAAAAAAAAAAATAAAATATAATAAAATAAAATAAAATAAAATAAAATAAAACAAAAAAAAAATTAAAATAAAATAAAATAAAATAAAATAAAATAAAATAAAATAAAATAAAATAAAATAAAATAAAAAAAATAAAAAAAAAATAAAATAAAATGAAATAACAATAAAATAAAACAATGAAATAAAAAAAATTAAAATAAAAAAAAATTTATAAAAATAATAAAAAAATTAAAATAAAATAAAATAAAATAAAATAAAATAAAATAAAATAAAATAAAATAAAATAAAATAAAATAAAATAAAATAAAATAAAATAAAATAAAATAAAATAAAATAAAATAAAATAAAATAAAATAAAATAAAATAAAATAAAATAAAATAAAATAAAATAAAATAAAATAAAATAAAATAAAATAAAATAAAATAAAATAAAATAAAATAAAATAAAATAAAATAAAATAAAATAAAATAAAATAAAATAAAATAAAATAAAATAAAATAAAATAATATAATATAAAATAAAATAAAATAAAATAAAATAAAATAAAATAAAATAAAATAAAATAAAATATAATAAAATAAAATAAAATAAAATAAAATAAAATAAAATAAAATAAAATAAAATAAAATAAAATAAAATAAAATAAAATAAAATAAAATAAAATAAAATAAAATAAAATAAAATAAAATAAAATAAAATAAAATAAAATAAAATAAAATAAAATAAAATAAAATAAAATAAAATAAAATAAAATAAAATAAAATAAAATAAAATAAAATAAAATAAAATAAAATAAAATAAAATAAAATAAAATAAAATAAAATAAAATAAAATAAAATAAAATAAAATAAAATAAAATAAAATAAAATAAAATAAAATAAAATAAAATAAAATAAAATCAAATAAATGAAATCAAAAATATTTAAATTAAGATAAAAACAAATTAAAAAAGTTAATAAAATAATATAAAATAAACAAATTAAAGAAATTTTAATAAAATAAATTGAAATAAAAAAATTAAAAAATAAAACTAAACAAAATGAAATATGGTAAAAAGTTAAATAAAATAAAAAAATTCAAATTAAGATAGAAAAAAAAAATAAAATAAAATGGAATAAAAAAATAAAAATTAAGATAAAAAAAATATAAAAAAAATTTAAAAAAATTGAAAAAAGTAAAATTAAAAAAAAAAAACAAAACAAAATATAAAATGAAACAAAATAAATTGAAATAAAAAAAGAAAAGTAACTAAAAATAAAAAATAAAGTTCAACAAAATAATAATAAAATAAAAAATTTAATAAAAAAATTAAAATATTAACAAAATAAAATGAAATAAAATAAATTAAATTGAATAAAAAATAAAAACTCAAATAAATAAAAAAAAAAATTAAAAAATTACAAAAGAAAAATTTAATAATATGAAGAAAAAGTTAAAAAAATAATTAAATGTAGTAAAAAAATATACAAAAATATTAAAAAAAATATCCTACTGTGCATTGCAGGTTCTTGTTGCTGCCATGCAAGCGTTGCTAATGATGCTGCTCTTGCGACTTAGTTCTTGTCAAATGTTGCTTTTGACTTTGCTTACTACTATTCGATTGTTGTTGTTGTTACTTTTTATTGTAATTTTAGTTGCTGATTTTCGACTTTGTTACTTTGGGTTTTTAATGTTGTTATTTTAGTTGCTGTTGTTGTCGCTGTTGATGAGTTAACGATGATGCGACGTTAAGTACATTTAGTCTGTCGTCTTCATCTGCATCTATTCTCATCCTATCCCTTCTATGAAGTATCTTTTACCATCCAACCGCTTTGTCGAAGTTAAAACAAACATGCAAAAGAATGGGCAAAAAGGGGCCTTATATACCTAGCTGTTGAATTTATCAGCCCACAGTTACTCAAAAAATAACGGCACTTCACTTTTCTATCCAGACGGTCCACTCTGTGCCGACTGCGATCCTGAATACCAGAGGTTATAAGAGTTCCTCTCGGCCAAAATCGCCTAAGCGGTTAAAGGCTATTTTAAGTAAGTAAGTATAAGAGTTCCTCTAGCGTTAATTGTGATGAGTATATAATCTGGGGTAGGAGCCTGGATTATTTGTTTGGGAATGCGTCTAAGTGGATCAGGAGGCTAACAATATCGGGCTCGTTGACATGTCTCCAGACTAGTCTTGTTTCTCTTAAAACTTTCGAAGAACTAGCGAGGTGTGCCTAAAACTTTATATTCTCGTGTTCAGGAACGGGGTATAAAAACAGAAAACCACAAATATCACCAACAAATTAACGTTGGTATGCGATTTTGAGCTCCGTTCCTATGTTGTTGTTGTTGTTGTTGTTGATCTTTGTTGGTTTTCTTGTCCGTTGTTTCAACCAGCCAGTATGTCTTAAATGTTGAGCTTATGTTAATATTATTAGTAACTACGATAACTAAACTCCACACCCAAACATACGCACATACCTGCCTAGGCTCTGCACAAATCTTTTGAAAATGTTGCAGCCTATCTCGTTTGTTGGGCGAAGATTTTTGTGTGGCATGCAATTAGCGTTGCAGGTTGTTGACTTTATTGGCTTATTTGGTTGGGTATAAGAAGGGCTCGGCAGTGTTGTGCCTTGATGATGTTGCTGATAAGTTTGCTTGTATTTGTTGTTGTTTTTGTTCATAAACAGTCACTTTTAATTTTCTCTCCTAATTTTTTCACTTTTTTCGCACACTTTTTTTTGTTTGTGTTAATTTTTTGCTGATTAGCATGTTGTGCCGCCTTAACTAGCTGTATAGCGGGTGTTTTCGCTTATTTTGCTAATAGCTTGTTAAATGATGTTATTTTTTTTGTTTTTGTTGTAATTTGTAAAAACCGCATATTTATTAGGTCGTAAATCTTTATTATACTTGGTGTGTAAATATCAAATATAATTCGTTGCTGATTAGCTAAGACATCTTGATAAGTGTTGAAGATGGATATTTATGATGAAATGGCGTCCAAGCAATGTGCTTTGGCATGAACTTCAACGTACTCTAATGATACTTTTAAATAAAGAAACCCTGAGCGGCAACCCTAGTTGAAAAAATTTTACTTGTATGTCGACGAAATACCTTTCCATTTGATACGCATATTGGAATATCGTGCTACAAAATTGAAAAAAAAAATTGAGATATTTTAGCCGCCCCATAAAGGAATGTATTCTCGCGCATAAGGGGTGTAAGTGCAAAGGGGAAAGGGGTTAAGAGTGTTTGTTTGTCACTTAAGCTAGGCGTCGTCGTTAGCGCAAGCTCATGCCGACTTATGTAAGCGGTAAAACTTTTGCACTGCCATTCTCATACGAATTAAGTTTTCGCGTGGCAAGTTGTTGAATTTCTGTAAAAGTTTTTGAACGTCTGCATACTCAAACACACACACTCACTCAAGTGTCAATTACTTTTGTAGTCATTTATAGATTTGAAAGCGTTTGTGGCACAGGAATTACTTAAGCTATTACATAAGTTTTGTGAAAGTGTTCTTAAGCCTTTTCTTTTTTTTGCTGGGGCATACGTGGCGTATGAGTGATGCGTGTACGTTTGGGGTGTTTTAGTTAAGCATTTTTCTGCGATAATTAGATTGCTTTGTGGCAGCGAAAGCTATAAATCTTGTGAAGATAGACCTACATGTAATTATTGTTGGTAAAACTTAAACTCAGACGGTCGGTATTTTTTTAGGTGGGACCCTTTTATTTTTATACCTTTCATGAACATGAAATGGTATTATAACTTTGGTCCGATGTTTGTAAGTATGAGAAGAAGAAGAGATAGACCCATCAATAAGTATACCGAAATGATCAGGATGACGAGATGAGTTGATTTAGCCATGTCCGTCTGTCCGTATGTCTGTCTGTCTGTCTGTCTGTCTGTCTGTCTGTCTGTTTGTCTGTCTGTTTGAACGCAAACTAGTCCCTCAGTTTTTGAGATATTTGGCTGAAATTTTGTATGCGGCCACCATTTTCCAATATAGGAATCATTTGTCGGAACCAGCAAGATCGGACCGATATTACATATAGCTCCCATACAACAATTATTCCGATAAACGGATTTTGGGCTATAACTCCTGTAATTAAACACGTAGGAACGTGAAATTTTGTAGGTATCGCTATTTTTATATGTGAAATATCGATGTTGAAAATCATTGAGATGGGATAAATATTTCACATAGCCCCCATACAATCGATTGTTCCGATAAACGGATTTTGGGCTATAACTCCTGTAATTAAATACCTAGGAACGTGAAATTTTGTAAGTATTGCTATTTTTATATGTGAAATATCGATGTTGAAAATCATCGAGATGGTATAAATATTTCACATAGCTCCCCATACAATCGATTGTTCCGATAAACGGATTTGGGCTATAACTCCTGTAATGAATCACGTAGGAACGTGAAATTTTGGACCTATTGCTATTTTTATATGTGAAGTATCGATGTTGAAAATCATCGAGATGGGATAAATATTTCACATAGCTCCCATACAATCGATTGTTCCGATAAACGGATTTTGGGCTATAACTCCTGTAATGAATCACGTAGGAACGTGAAATTTTGGACCTATTGCTATTTTTATATGTGAAGTATCGATGTTGAAAATCATCGAGATGGGATAAATATTTCACATAGCTCCCATACAATCGATTGTTCCAATAAACGGATTTTGGTAGTAACTCCTGTAGTTACATAGGTAGGAACGTGAAATTTCGTAACTATTGCTATTTTAGAATTTGGAATGTCGGTGTTAAAAAATCAATGAGATTGGACCAATATAACACATCGCCCCCATATAATCGATAGTTCCGATAATTTCGGTGTGAGCTTAAGTTAAATTTACACAGGCTGTCCTGGGATCAAACAGTGAAAATCGTGACGCTTATTCATGAAAGGTATTTAGCCTTCGGCACAGCCGAAGACAGCTTTCCTTACTTGTTTTATATTGGTTCACTACAACTGCAGATTGACTACTACTCTATGGTATGTATGTTAATTAGGGTGATTAAAAAAATTTCGACTTGGTCTTACCCCCTAAAAAGCTAGGTATTGATGAGAAAGTAAGCCTTGCAAAAAATTTGCCCTGTAACTTAACTTTGTATGGGGAAAATGGGACTTTTTTCATAGTAACTTTTCTCATAATATTTGAAACATTTTTTAAAAACCTTCACATATTTTAAAGTGGAGGCTTTGAAGTCTCCAAAACGGTAAGCCGTGTGCAGTTGCTAATCTATTAAAATAATTGCAGCCATTTAAAAATTACTGAGTTTTGTACTATTGCACACACATACACAGTAACACATAAAAATAAAGTAAATTTTAAACGGCTGTAATTATTTTAATAGTTAAGATAACCGCACATGGTTTACTGTTTTAGAAACTTCAAAGCCCCCACTTTAAGAATATTAAAAGGTTTTTTGAAAACACTTTCAAAAATTATGAGAAAAATGGCTTTGAAAAAAATCCCATTTTTCCCATACAAGCTCTATGGGAAAGGGCGTAAAAAATAGCCACCCTAAGAGTTATGCTACAGCGCTAATTTTTTGCAAGGCTTACATATTTCCCCATCAATACCTAACTTTCCCAGGGGATAAGACCGAAAGAAAGATACACTTTTTTTATTTGAATCACCCTAATGTACATACATACATATGTACATATGTTTATATTTTTAAGCAAAACATTTTCTTTTCCTGTTATAGTTTTCAAGTGCCAATATTATTTTAGTTATTTTAGTTAGAGGTTTATTCACGAGTGCCTAACTACTTGGTCGACCCATTTGGCTTATGTTAAGTTTCGCTTGCCTTGATTTAGATAGAGCATGTAAATATATAAATTAGACTGGGACCAAAAAAAAATTTTTTTTTAAATATGTACATATATTGATTTGGTTTTTCAGAAAGGTGGAAAACTAACTAAAAATTACAGACCTGCATAGATGATTACAAAGGTCTATCATCGCTAGTTTAGTTTTTACAGACTTCACATTTGGTTTAAAACGACAAACCTCTGTTGCGAAACATGGTTTACCTGAACATATTTTTGTAGGAAAGCGAATTCCCCACAAAAACATAGACTAAAATTTTCTCAGACTAGTCATTTTCTAGTATTCTAGCATCCAAAATTAGAATGTTTTTTCGATTTCCCATTTTTTCTTTCAAAAATTATAGGTACAGATTTTTAAAGGGAATTGAATGGGCTTCAAAAGAGTTAAACCACTTTTTTTTGTAAAGTTACTCCTTCAAAAGACTTTCGTCTCTAACCTCACAAACCCATCACAAAATAGTATTGGTCTTTTTTACAAGGTTAGGGCCGAATATCGGGACCATTGTTGAACTCTGATCTCCAATTCGGATTCTTTGTTTGTTTTGTTTTTGCTTTAAGGTTGTCAAAGCAGTTGTTGGTTTAGAGGGTTTTATTTCCAGGGTATCGTTCCGTTACTTATAAGTAGTAGTGTACGGTATTTTGATCCCGTTATGCTTTTAATTCCGTTACTATTTCTGTACGTTGAGAGTGTAAAATCTGTCCCTAAGACTAGCTTAGGGAAGCTTTGCATCTCCCAACTATTTCAATTTGCAAGGAGGAAGTGGACACCCCGTCCTTGGGTCCAATTTTCACTAGCACGACCACGCCCCAGTCTGTTTTTAATATGGCCGCAAAAAACATTTTTTTGCCCAGTCTAACATAAATAGTAGTTTCAGGACTAGGATTACTGAAACTAGTTTTGCAAGATTCTTATAACGGGAGAACGTATAACCGGTTATCATATCTTCTTTTTTAAGGGTGCGGGTACGTACATAGTTTATTGAAAATTCCAATAAGGAGGGCTATGTTCGAAATATTTCGGGCAGATTCGCTTATAATTGAAATGAGTGTTAATAATTTGGTTTTAAGGTTTTACAATTATTTTTTCGCTCGGTGGCGCATTGAAGGAGATATGTCTTTAATGAAAGATGGTGGGCAATTCATCGCATTCGAAGATTTGAAAATAATTATGGAAAACTCTAGGGGAAATAGGGAAGAACCAGAGGATGAAGAGGGAAAACGAGATATACATATAAAGAGAAAGAGAGATAGAGAGGGTTATGCAGCGACAAAAGTTCTTACATAAAACAGGAAGAGCATAAAATATATTTTCTTTGGCTGCTTGGTAGTCCTCGGGAATAATAGAATACATTAAATAAGAAACTAACCAAGGTAAATAGCATCTCCGTTCGCCTCCTTTCTTGTGACCCAAATCCAATCGATTCAAGGTATGATTAAAACCCGCACATTCGGTTCGACTTCAGCTTAAAAGTCTGCCTTCATTCTTACTCTAGCATGTCTGTGAATGTATTATTTGATGCTCTGATATATATTTTTCTCTGTGCTAGTTAGTTATTAATTATTGCCTTCATATGTATCAGCAGGCACATCTGCATCCATTCGAATAGATCACTGCACGTCTCCAATGTCACTAAAGCTACACGTACAAGCTAACATTCATATCCTCATAGGTACTATTTTGAAATCATAAGGTGCTATCTTTTGCAAACGAGTTACAAAATAACAATGCGTATTCAGGCAGGTTGCCCTAATATAAATTAAATTTTATTTTATTTTATTTTGTTTTATTTTGTCATATTTTATTTTTTTTAAATATATTTTTTCTTTTATTTTATATAGCTTTTTTTAATTAGTTTTGTTTATTTTAATTTATTTTATTTTACTTTGTTTTTTGTTTGTGCTAAGTGCTTTTTTCTACTCGTTGGCATTAGATTGCGTCAAAGTTTTTGCCATTGTAGGGCATTTATTGCCTGTCTTCCTTTTCCGAATACATACTTATCATTTATAGACCTGAACGATTTTTTTAAATTCAAATTCAATAGAGTCGTCCTATTGGTTACGTGCTTCAATACATAAGCTTGCATCATTATTAGCATGTGTACATTTTATCTGCCAATGAGCCTTTGTGCATGTCGGTAGGTTTGAGTGCACAGCTGCAGTTAAATTGCACCTTTATACTTCTGGCGTCCTATGATTGAATAAGTACTTAATAATTTGCACGTGTTGGAATTATTATATGGCAAAATTATTATCCATTGCACCTACGATAAAGATAGATTATTATAATAGTAATTCAAAATGTATTCCAATGAGGTTGAAGGTAATCATTAATTTAAGAGTACTCAGCGACATCTATGGACAAACTGTTGTAAATTAATTAAAGTACAGTAAAGCTCGAAACATTCTCTCACTTTCTGACACAAAACAGAAAT
>CAXKVI010000001.1:158508834-158530784 GCA_964058755.1 Campiglossa producta
AAAAAAAAAATTGAGATATTTTAGCCGCCCCAGGTGGCAACCCCCAAGTGGATAGTCTTGGAATCAACCATACTATCTAAATTCAAAATTGTATCCAAATCGGTGAAGCGGTTCCCGAGATAGTCCGTATATACAAATATACAAATATAGAAGTTTAGCTCGTTTAAAGTTATAACATATTCCGTCAATTCCTCGAGATATGGCAAATTCATGTTTTGAAAATTTCGAAGGTAAATTTTTTGAAATTTTCGTTGCGCCAGAAGCATGAAACTGTTTAAAATTTCCGTTGTGCCAGAAACATAAATGTGTGGTAAAATTGTTACGTATACGCCATGGTTTGTGAGTGCGACACATTCATGCTTCTGGCACAACGGAAAAAATTGGAAATAAAATTTTTAGATATTTTTGTATTTTTGTAGCACTTTCATTTTTTTGGTACAATTTTCAGAGATTGAACTATACATGCATGAAAATGGCATTGGTAATTTTCGGGTGTTCCTTGTACGTAGGAATCCAGGGTTTTCGTGAATCGTAGACTATTAACTTAAATCTTCATACCTCTGGCAAGCGAGCGACGATATCTGAATTTGTCATCTTCCTTTTCCTCTTCGACTTCCCCTTTCACTACACTTTTGTACTTTGTTTTTTTTTTTTGTTTAGAAGGCGCTATGCCACCGCTCTCTGAGGAACTATCTCTTTATACCTACACCGTGAGATTATGGGTTACCGGATGCTCTTCACTTATCTATTAAAAACAGAACAATGCTCTGAAGAGCAGAGTTAAGCGTTCAGCAGTCCGTGATCGATTTACTTACTATACCTGTATGACAGTTCTGAGAGAGGGATCTTCTACATACTTTGTGTGTTTTTGATAGGTCCCTGCTTATAAAGACCCGTTAACAGAAAAACATTATTCGTCAAAAAAAAAGGATAGGCAAATACTTATCCAATTTTTTATATGTCAACCTAATGCTTAAGCTATGAAGCGATCCTTCATTAATCATTTATGTGTCATTATTGTCAAATCAAACAAAGATTAAACCAAGTAAAAAAAAAAAAATAAACGAAAATTTATTTATGTTAATTGATTTACTAGGAAAATTTATTACGTGGCTTAAATGCAATTTTCAGCGCCCTACCCAATTAATTTAAATACAATTCATAATTCGTCGTCGAAGAATGCCAATCAAATAAATTATGAAATCGCAACAACACAAAACGTTTATCAAGCTGATCAAAGGAGTGTGACGAGTTACACTGAGAGGAATTTAAAGGGAGATGGAAGTTGAATACTTCGAAATAAGATAAATATAAAAAAATTCAAATAAAATAAATTAAAACAAAGTAAAATAAAGTAAAAAAAAATGATTAAAAAATTAAATAAAATAGAATAATAAAATAAAATGAAATAAAACAAATTTAAATAAATTAAATTAAAAAAAATTAAATAAAATAAAAATTAAATAAAATAAAAAATAACATTAAAAAAAAAATAACATAAATTAAAAAAAAACAAAAAAAAAAAATAAAATAAATAAAAAAATAAAACAAAAAAAAATTTATTGAAATAAAAAAAAAAAATAAAAAAAAATGAAATAAAAAAAATAAAATAAGCAAAATGAAATAAAATAAAATGAAATAAAATAAAGTAAAATAAAAAAAAAATAAAATAAAATAAAATTAAATTAAATAAAATTAAAAAATTAAATGAAAAAAAAATCATAAAAAAATAAAAATAAAATAAAATAAAAAAAAATAAAATAAAATAAAATAAAAATAAAAATAAAATAAAATGAAAAAGAAAAAAAGAAATAAAATAAAATAGGTAAAAAAAAAATAAAAATAAATTTAAATAAAATAAAACAATAAAGCTTAACTAAAAATAGAACAAAACGAAAAAAAAGAAATTAAAATAAAATAACTTAAATAAAATGAAAAAAAAAACATAATAAAATTCAATACATTTAAAACATAAAATAAAGTAAAAAAAGTGCTATTAAAAATAATAAAATTCAATATAATAGGATATAAAAAAAAAAACAAAGTAAATAGAATAAAGTAAACAGAATAAAACTAAAAAAATGAAAAATTGTTTGTAGTGTCTACTTATTGCAAAAGAGAGAGAAAAAAAAAATTAAATAAAATAAAAAGTAACATAAAAAAATAAAATAAAATAAATTTAATTAAACAAAAAAAAAAAAAAAAATAAAATAAAAAAATAAAACAAAAAAAAAATTATGAAATAAAAAAAATAAAATGAAATAAAAAAAATTTAAAAAAATAAATAAAATACAACAAAATAAAAAAATAAAATAAACAAAATGAAATAAAATAAAATAAAGTAAAATAAAAAAATTAAATAAAATAAAATTAAATTAAATAAAATTAAAAAAATAAATGAAAAAAAAAATAAAAAAATAAAATAAAATAAAAAATAAAATAAAATAAACAAAATGAAAAAAAAAAAAAATAAATAAATAAAATGAGTAAAAAAAAAATAAAAATAAATTTAAATAAAATAAAACATAAAGCTAAACTAAGTCGAATTAAACGAAATAAAAGTAATTAAAATAAAATAACTTAAATAAAATGAAATAAAACAAAAAAAAGTAATATAAAAATGATATAAAAAAAAAAACAAAGCAAACCATATAAAATAAGCTAAAACAGAATAAAACTAAAAAAATGAAGAATTTTTCGCAGTGTCGATTTATTGCAGAGGAGAAAATCAATGAGACAGAATGCAAATCGAACCCTAAAAAAATAAAACCTCCACAAATGAAAAATATTTTGAGCAAATAAAAAAGCAACAAGCCACACAAAAGTTATTGAAGCTAAATCGACAGCTAATGCCTCAGCGAAGGCGTTGAAAATCATCAAAAAGAACAACAACAGTAGCACTGGAGGAATCTATAAATGCCCACATTAAAAATTGAAATGTGGAAAATTGAAAACCAAACCTTAAATATGCATAGGAATACAATCGAGGAAGGAAGAATTCAGAAAGCGAAATCGAATTAAATGTGAATGATAAAGGTAGAGGCAGAGGAAGAAGAAAAATAGGATGATGACGAGGTGAAGATTGAGGACGAAGAATTATCAAACAGTAAAAGGCGGTGCAGCGCAATGTGAACTATTACCGCAAAAACTGGTAGTCAGTTACGAGCAACTGTTGCTCCCAACATCACAACAACAGCGGAAAATGCGGGCGCGGTATTAGCAAGCAACAAGAGCAACACCAATACTACAAGCACCTACATTTGTGTAAACTTTTTTTGTCAGCTAACATAACTTGCTGCGACAACAAATCATTGCAACTTTTGCCTGATTGGTTAGCTGCCAAAGCACACCACAGCGAATCGTTGACATTTGAAATTTCATTAGGAAATCGAAAATTTGGCTGCGCATGCGCGGTCTAAATCGGCAATTGAACTCGATCGATTGAATGGTGGAGCTGGGCTCGTATGCGAAATGTTTGGGAATCGCCTGAGCTGGTGTATGAGGAAAATGAGTGGCTTAAATTTTAGTACATATGTTACATTAGACTGAGCAAAAAAAATAATTTTTTGAAATTGTATTTAAAAATTGCGAAAAAAAAGAAAATTAAATTAAAGAAACAAAATGATCAAAAATTATATAAAATAAAATAAGATAGTAAAATATAAAGTAAAAACAAAAATAAAGTTAATTAAAAAAAATAAAATAAATAAGATGATATAAAATAAAATAAACTAAAATCAAAAAAAAAAAATTAATAAAATCAAATAAAAGAAAAAATATATGAAAAATTTAATTAAAATAAAATAAAATAAATAAAATAAAATAAAATAAAAAAATAAAAAAATTAAATAAAATTAAAAAAGAAAAAAAAAATAAAAAGAATAAAATAGAATAAAATAGAATAAAATAGAATAAAATAAAATAAAATAAAATAAAATAAAATAAAATAAAATAAAATAAAATAAAATAAAATAAAATAAAATAAAATAAAATAAAATAAAATAAAATAAAATAAAATAAAATAAAAATAAAATAAAATAAATAAAATAAAATAAAATAAATAAAATAAAATAAAATAAAATAAAATAAAATAAAATAAAATAAAATAAAATAAAATGAAATAAAATAAAATAAAATAAAATAAAATAAAATAAAATAAAATAAAATAAAATAAAATAAAATAAAATAAAATAAAATAAAATAAAATAAAATAAAATAAATAAAATAAAATAAAATAAAATAAAATAAAATAAAATAAAATAAAATAAAATAAAATAAATAAAATAAAATAAATAAAATAAAATAAAATAAAATAAAATAAAATAAAATAAAATAAAATAAATAAAATAAAATAAAATAAAATAAAATAAAATAAAATAAAATAAAATAAAATAAAATAAAATAAAATAAAATAAAATAAAATAAAATAAAATAAATAAATAAAATAAAATAAAATAAAATCAAATAAAATAAAATAAAATAAAATAAAATAAAATAAAATAAAATAAAATAAAATAAAATAAAATAAAATAAAATAAAATAAAATAAAATAAAATAAAATAAAATAAAATAAAATAAAATAAAATAAAATAAAATAAAATAAAATAAATAAAATAAAATAAATCTCCCTCACTATTTAACGGTGGGGAGAAGTGCCCGCTCCATTAATTAGGTCTCCTCGCACTTATATCCGAAATAAATTTTGAGGCAGGCAAATGAAAAAGGGAATACTTGAAAATGAAGCACCTTAATGAACATAGATTTGTATTAATGTTTCACTTAAAAAACCAAAATCAAATCAATATAAAAAACTTAAAATAAAATCAATAAATGAATAAAATCCAAATCAATTTTAACGAGTTAAGTAGAAAACGAAATTGATAGATTTTCTGGTTGGTAGCACTCAGCGCGATCTTTGTTGTTTTTGCTATTGCTGCAGTTTTTATTAATGCTCAGTGTTGGCGTGTCGTCGCTTTGTCTGCAAAAACAATTTACCAATTCTTTATACATAACCATTCAAGCTACGCTCTAAACCGATCTAAACAAAAATCCTGCTTAAGCAGATAAATGCAGTGCGAATTGTTGTTGTTGCTTCAAAAGATTTTATTTTCAATTCGTTCAACAACTTTTTGTGTGCTATTATTTGGGGATTATTCTAAAGCTGATTGCGCAGATTTCATAATCGCGTATTTACAATCGTTTTTTGCTGTTTCGCGCTCAACATAGAAGCAATGCATAATTTGCCACAAGCAACACTTGCACTTGTTGCAACTTGTTGTGCTGATGCAACATAAACAACAACGCCAACAATAAAATAACAGTCAAGCACCCACTTGTTTAGAGTTGTGTGCTAAATTAAGCTGAACGGTGGCACCATCGCTGAGAACATTAGCGCTTAGTAGCAACTAAATTTATTTTTGAGTCGAGAACAGGTTTTAAATAAGAGCAAAAACAAGATTCTCATATTAACCGTAGTTAGTATCTACAAAAATGTTTGAAAGATGACGGAAATTATGTTATAGATTTTTTTTTCATTTTGGTGTATTTTTGTAGTGGCTTAGCTGTGATTGCTTGACGTGAAGAATGTTTTTTTTTTTAAGACAAAACTCAGCTGACTGAAGATAGGTATCTCATTAATTAACCATAGAGGGCTTAGCTAGTGGATCCGGCACACAATTATCTGGTGATAAGTTCCAGAGCAGAGTAACAGTAAGAAGACAAAAACTTTCGACTTGCATGTAGGCCTGCAATTCCCAGGATGTATGCGTATCAAAATGGGAACAAAAGAGTACACTGGTGTACTACGCTGCCTTCGACTAATAAACGGTCCTATAACACTTAAAAGATTAAATGGGTCATTATTTATGAATCCGAGGGGACGGATGGAATTGTCCGAGCTATGCTTCAAAAGCAATTGGCTGTAAAACCACGTCTATAAGGTTTTTCCAGAGTACGTATTCGGTTCATTCATGTACTACTGAATTGGAGACGAACGACGTGGTTTTCAGCCATGAAAAGCCAAAAGACTTCAGACCCATTAGGCTTTCGTCGTTACCTTTAAATTGGATAGCTCTGGGTTGTTATGTATTCTCAACGGAGATACGAAAATGAGGAAATAATTGGAAAGGTAAGAAAATAAAATTTAAGGAAAGGAAAGGGAAATAATAGAATGGAAAGAAAGAAAGTTTGAGGAAAGGAAAAGGAAAGGAAATGGAGGGCAAAATAAGAAAGGAAATTAAAGGGAAAGAATGGAATGGAAAGAAAAGAAAGTTTGAGGAAGGCAAAGGAAAGGCAATGAAAGGAAGAATACGAAACTAAATTAAAGTAAAACGAAGGAAAGGAAAGGAAAGGAAAGGAAAGGAAAGGAAAGGAAAGGAAAGGAAAGGAAAGGAAAGGAAAGGAAAGAAAGGAAAGGAAAGGAAAGGAAAGGAAAGGAAAGGAAAGGAAAGAAAGGAAAGGAAAGGCAAGGCAAGGAAAGGAAAGGAAAGGAAAGGAAAGGAAAGGAAAGGAAAGGAAAGGAAAGGAAAGGAAAGGAAGGAAAGGAAAGGAAAGGAAAGGAAAGGAAAGGAAAGGAAAGGAAAGGAAAGGAAAGGAAAAGGAAAGGAAGAAGGAAAGGAAAGGAAAGGAAGAAGGAAAGGAAAGGAAAGGAAAGGAAGGAAAGGAAAGGAAAGGAAAGGAAAGGAAAGGAAAGGAAAGGAATGGAATGGAAAGGATAGGAAAGGAAATTAAAGGAAAGGGAAGGAAAGGAAAGGGATGGAAAGGAAGGGAAATAAAAGGAAAGGAAAGAGGAGAAAAGTAAGGGAAAGCAAAATGAAGGAAAGGAAGTGAAAGGAAAGGAAACGGCTAGAAAATTGTGGGAAAAGAAAGGAAGGCAAAGGACTGCCCATGCGTTACTTATGACTCACCCATGAATCATTTTGATTAATTCATTAGTCATTTATGACTCATCAATGAGTCATTTATGACTTGTCTATAAGTCATATACTACGCTTCCATGAGGTATACTTGGCTTATGGAGTGTTTTATAGAAGAGATATCAATATAAATAAATGAGGGAAAGTAAGGGAAAAACACCGAAAAATACATATGTGTAATAAAATGAGATTTTGTGCAGAATACACATGTTTACACATCAAACTACACGATTACTTGGTACTCACGCCTTTTTTTCATTGCCGAAATACACTCGTGCCACCGATGAGAGACGAAAGTGTATTGGTACAACTTTATCCAAACGATGTTACGTGCCCCGGAACACGAACCTGTCCTCCCACCTCCATCACAACACCGCAGTCAGCGATAGTTGAAATACGATAATTTGAATTTTGGTAGCATACTTATAGAATTAGAAAGAAAAACTAGTGGACCTTTCAGGCATAGAAAGCTACAACTAGTATATAGTTCTACAAATATCTCATAGGAATCTAGAATAAGTCGCATGCTCCTTTGCGACTCATATTGGTCTAGCCGTCGACTATTCGATTTTTCGTCCGGTATTTGTCGGTGTTGGTAATCAGGAGAAACAAATTCTAGATGGTGTTGGAATCCGAGGTGAAAATGCCAAAAATCGGCTAGCAGTGGTTGGTAGGGGTATATGTTCGGTTAAGTGGCGACCACCATGGTATAGTGGACAGTCTTTTGACCTAATATACCGCGACCGTCCCGAAACAAATAACATCGACATTATTTCAGATAAATTGTTTTCCAAGACAGCAGCTACTGCGTACCAAGATAACCCCAGATTTATCACAGTATGACCATTTTTAAAACTTTTATCGAAGTAGACAAAACCAACAAGCGCCCGAGAACAATGCCACGCGCTAGGGCTTGTGGACCTTCCATTCCAGGTCATCGTAGTAGTTTTATAATGAAAAGGAGTTCTATCAGCCCAGCCCAAATACACATTTACCTTTGATATCCTGCTTACATCTCGTTATAATTCATTTCGTCTGATTGCTACACCAACTTCCGCTCTGTAATCTCTTTGTGAAAATGGAGCTATCAGACACTGACCCTCATTTACTGGTCTTCTATTGCATCATAAAAGCGGTTTAATTTCTCACTCTCAATTATTTGGTGAATCGTTAGTTCAAGCCTACACCCAGCCCTTTTTGATATGAATTTAATTCCTCACAACAGCCAGAGAACCCATAAAGGATTGCCCCCTCAACGAAATTGTCATACACGACATTCGATTAAAGAACCGAGACCACCACCACCAAAATCGAAAAAGCCGCTGGAGCTGCCAAAAGCAAAACCAATTCTCGTTGAATGACTGAATGACGCAGTTGCATATGCTGCACTTGCTAGTGATAGAGTTAACATACTGCTACAGATGGGAGCGGGTTTGAATACTTAAACAAGATCTCGCTTTAAACAAAATTCAACTTTCAATAGCCAAACTCGTCAGTCACGGCAGTACGTTTTCTGGGCCAGAACCCTTGAATACCAAATTTTTTATAAAATTAGTACCGATATCTAACACCCATCTCTAATATGTATGCATGTCGATTCAAACATATCATTTGTGCCCCAATCGTGAGTTGCATATGACAATCGTACGTTTTTGCTTCCCATATTTGCAACATTTAACGAGTTGGCAACCGTTTTAAGCCACAAGAACACAAAACAAGCCAACAACAACACATTACAACCGTTACCACTGTCAATGGATTATGACAACATTTCATTATATTTTTGGCCTAACTGTGTCTGGCATCATTTTATTATTGCAATTGACTTTGTCATAGCCATCTGATAGCAGATACTACATACATACATACGCAGCAGTCGAAATAGAAGTGGGAGTGGGAACAGCTGGTGGGCGATGTGCATGTTGGTAGCGGAAAAGGCGCTCCGTTAAGCGCCAACGATTTTGGTACAACCAGCATTGACTACATCTCCTCCCTCCACTATCAGTTGTGCTTTTAGCTGTAGTTCCTCGTTGTTGGTTGTTGTCATTTTTGATGTTAAATGATGCGTTGACAATTATGGAATTCATTCGTGAAGCTCAGTTGATTTGTGAGCTCCATCGACTGGCGTTTCATTGTCAAGGCCCTAAATATATTTTCTGTTTTTATTATGTCCGACTGTGGTTGTTTAGTCAAGCGAAATGATTAAATCTAACAAATATGCAAATATTTTATGAGTAACTTATGATGAAGTTACAACAAAATTGATTATAATATAAATTTTGGAGAAAAGGTCGAATCCTTGTGGTTCCTTCCTTTTATTAAATATCCATCTAACCGCGTCAGCGATTTTGACCGTCCAACGTAGCACGCAAGTTGCTTCTTCTTTGGGTCAACTGGCTCCAATTTAAGACACCGCGGGTTCGCAGATCAGTGTCCACCTCGTCCTTCCATCCGAGTGGTGGTCTCCCTCTGCTTCCACCAGCGGGTTGCACTAAGAATACCTCCCCTTCGCATCACATGGCCAAGCCAATGAAGAAGCTGCGTTTTAGTTCGTTGAACTATGTCGATGTCTGCTTGGAGCTCACCTACTACTCTTAATTATATTTTCTTCGAAGAACTTTTATCTCGAATACTCCGCGGAGCCGTCTTATCTGCTGTTGTCAGTTTCCAGGCTTCTGCGCCATATAGCACGACGGCTGCAATGAGTGCCTTATAAAATGTTGTTTTTGTTCGTCGAGAGAGAACTTTGCTTCTCAATTGCTTAACCTCGCCACCGTGCTTGAATAGCTCAGCAGGCAAACAATCAGCGTCCGCCTCATTCGTCTTCATCAATTCTTGCTCAATTTCCCGCTGAAAAGGTCGGAAGAAGTGAGCCCTTCATAATCTTAGTACTCTTTGAATATCAGCCATCTGGTCGCCGTTCTCATTTTGACTTGATTTAGGCCCGGGTTAAAACCTTCAGTCTTTTTCCGAAATTCGCCAGATCCAACAATAAGTATAACGAAATGACCAGGATGATGAACTGAGTCGAGTGAGGTTATGTTCGCTCGTCCAGGTGCTATGCGACCGACATTTTATAGTATAGCTTTGTCCAAACTAGCAAGATCGGATTACAGCCAGAGTTTGGCTCATGACAATTGACAATTATCATGGTCCAGTTGTCACTGTCCCCTTAAAAGTTATATAAGATTAGGAAAATTGCGTGGGAATTAAGACATCTATGATAATGTGTACCTGGGTAGTCTTCGTACGAGATTGCACAGTAGTATAGCGGTAGAGGTAGGGAAAATGTGAAGGAAAAGGTTGAAGTAGTGGGAGAGCCAGAGGTGGAGTCAGAGCCGAAGGTAAAGGGGATAGGGGAATAGGAACACGAATATATGAAGAACACAAAAATATGAAGTGAAATGGGCGGGTATTAAGTTGAAGAGGGAGAAAAATTGGAAGATGGAGGGTGAAAGAAAGAGGAGGCAACTGTCGAGGGGAGTGAGTACAGTTCAGTTGCAGGCAAATCTCATGTCGAAGGGTAATGGAAAGAATACGAGGAAGGAAAAGGAAATAAAATAGGAGAGCTCAAGATATCCGGATATCGAGTAGTTCGAGTAGCATCTCGATACTCGTTCGAAACTCCTTTTGCTTTGTAGTTTTGTTCAACTGTTTAATTAAGTGCTCGAGCTTTTGAACAGTTCGAGCTGCCAAGAAGGAATGTGAGAACAGAATATAAATCTTTTAAGAAAGGGAAAATAAAGAGAATTTGAACTTATATGAAATGTAGAAAGAGGAAAGAGAGAGTTAAAGGCTCAGAACGAGCGATTAAACGAAACGATTTAGCGGCTGAGAACAATGGACAGGAAAAATTAGAGGATGGGAAAAGTAGAGACCTCAAAAACTATGAATATAAAGCTAATGCGTGAAGACGGACCTTTTCTTGACGCAGAACAAAGTGTGTGGGGTCGGTACTATTTCGGAAACCGCTTTTTAGCACTTGGGAGGAGTGGGGGGCTTACAGGGTTCCCACCTATCTATTTTTTTTAATATTGAGTAAGATGTGCTAATATGGGTATGAAATGAATGGTATTTATGGCTAGAGTTGCCACCTAACTGAATTCAATTTATTCCCTCGTACAACGACCACTACCTCGAGCACCTATTGACTGATTTGGATGAAAATTGGAAGGTGGGTAGTATACTTCAATCTGAGATATTTTACTTGGGTGTTGCCACTTCGGCCGTTTTACAGGGTTACCCCCTACTTCTATTTTTTTTAATATTGGGCAAGATATGCCAATATGAGGGTATCAAATAACTTTGATTTTTGAATGAAATTTGATATGTGGATAGTATGCTTAATTTTTAAATTTTCGTCTTGGGTGTTTCACTTGAGGAGACTTACAAGGTTGCTACCTGTTTGATTTTTTTTTTCATACTATTCATACTCAGAAAAAGTTTCCTTATTTTGGCTCCAAAGGCATGGCTTCCTTAAACTAAGCGAAATATTCCTTAATTTAAAGACTTTTTTCCTCAATTTAAAGAATTTTTTTCTCAATTTAAAGACTTTTTTTCCTCAATTTAAAGACTTTTTCCCCAATTTAAAGACTTTTTTCCTCAAGTTAAGGAACAAGTCTTTAAATTATGGAAGTCATGTCTTTGCGGAAATTTTTCCTTGAAATAAGGAAACAATTTTTTGAGTGTAGGAAAACTTTCTCAGAGAGTTGGCTCAACGAAGAATCCACTGGCGTAACATGTTGGACGGCCAAAATCGTCTAGCCGGTTAAAGGCTATTTTAAGTAAAGAAGTATTTGGGAAAGCATATACTATTTATGTGACAAAATCAAAAAGACCAATGAAGCTCGGCCACCCAGGTACTTTCTGTGTAGCTGACAAACAAATTTGAAATCTTTAAATTCGGGAGCGCCCATCAAAAATATTTTAAATTAAATGGTTAAATAACTCTATAATAATATAACTCTCTAGCAGCGCTGATATTTATTTAAACATTAAAATTCCTAATAACTGCGTAACGCCATTAAAAGCTTCAATTACTGGCAAGTTGCCGTGCCCAGAAATAAAAGCTGGGCACTTAAAAATCGTTGTGTCAACAAAATTAAAAAAAAAAAAACTAAAAATAAAACAAATAAAAAAGATATGTATTGAAAATGATATTTCTGAGTTAGCGCTAATGCTTAGTTATATAAAATCAATTATTTAAACAATTTTTGTTTCTGATTTACAAATAGAGAGTAAATCTTAAGTAAATTAATTTTGATATTCATTAAAATAACTTTGGGAATTTCACTTTAGCTCTTATTTAAAGTAAGCTGATTTGTCAACAATAAATGGTATCTATCTTGTGAAAGCTAATAAAACTCCATAAATTCCGAGGGATGCTACGAGATCTCGAACCTGAGTTAATCAGAACAGAAGCAGGAATAAAGCTTAGTTGAATTACTTTTACACCCAGAATATACCTACAGCGAAACCTCAAACTAGTCAGAAAAATACTATTATTATTATTATTATTATAAGGCCTTATTACACCGCGACCATTAGTACGATCTATTGTGTGACCTATCAGCTTATTGCTGTATGCGGAGGCTCTTTATAAATTTGAGCACCTCCTCAGGTTTTTTACTCCATGTCACGAACGGATTGAGAGTGACACCACCTAGGTAGCAAACTCTCTTACTTGCTAACGCAATGCATTCGCAGAGTATATGAACCGGCGTTTCATCGTCCAGTTCGCAAAACCGACAAATTGTTGTATCTGACAGATTCAATTTACTCAGGTGATAACGTAGACTACAATGTCCCGTATAATACCCAGTGAGGGTTCTTAGATCCACCCTTCTTAGATTTATGAGCCGGGCCGATGCTCTTTGCGATGGTTCTATAAAGAGTTTGGCCTGCCTCTGTCCTAGGCTGCTAAGCCATTGCTGCCTAAACTGTTTGTCTTCTCGGTTGCTTATGGTCTCCTCTACGTGGGCCTTGGTGAGGCCACAGAAGGGTTTCGGACCATAAAATGCCGTTAGAGCACCTTGTTTTGCAAGCTGGTCCGCTTTTTCGTTGCCGTCATGTCTTTCATGCCCTGGGACCCAACCTAACAACACTTTGTTTTTGGCCCCCAGATCATTAAGGACTGTGACGCACTCATAAACAAGCTTCGAAGTTATTGTGTACGACTGCAAGGCACGTAGGGCAGCCTGTCCGACATAATGTAAATTCGCTTAGAGGATAGTCCTCTTCGGAGGCATTCTCTGCCACAGATTTCTATTGCATGGATTTCCGCTTGGAAAATAGTGGGGTAGCTACCCATTGGTATCGATTTTTTGTAGTTTGGTCCATAGATACCAGCTCCCGTTTTACCATCTTCCAGCTTCCATCCATCCGTATACCAAATCTCCTAATCAAATTAAGCATATGGGTTCCTTGTTTCCCAGAGCACTCGACCAACGATTGAAACCTCAAATTTTCGCGTGATCCTGAGCGTAGGAGTTGTTGCATCATTTACTTGCAATATAGGATCGTTTATGAAGTTCTTGTCTATCTTCATATGACCTGTCATATTTCCGATTTTTAGATCAGAAACATTTTGAAGTGTCAATGCAGCGAATGTGGCTTCCTTCTCTATCAGAATAGGGAAGGGAGCTATTCCTACAAGGGCACTTAGAGCATCAGCAGGGCACGTTCTCATTGCACCTGTTATGCCGACACAGACCAGCCGATGCAGCTTACTTAATTTAGTTGCTGCTATTCTCTGAGCAGTCTTAGGCCACCAGACTACTAGCATACAACTTTAATTTTCTGGCAGAACTCATACTAGTTAGGAAATATCCATTCCATACTAGTATACAATCAGATTTTTCTGGATGAAATCATACCGGTTAAAAAGTACAAAATTCATTCGTTTCGTTTGCTTCTTTTTTCTCTTATAATTCACAGATGCTTTTTTGTGATAGGGTAAATACAAAATATTTCATACTAGTCCTTTTTGGAGTAGTATAGGGACTAGCACATTTTATGGAAAACATACTAGTCCAGGTTGAACTAGTATAGGACTGGTATTTTACAACTAGTATAATTATAGTATATCATAACTAGTAGATGACTGGTATGTTCTGGTCGAAATCTGACAATTGACATTTCGTAGGACATCAACACGTAAAAATACCAGTTGCTAATATGGAAAAAAGACAAAACACTGACAAGTTGGGCTCGGTGCACCAACTAGTAGTAAAGTAGTTTTCAACTAGTTGCTTTCGCTACAGGGATTTTAGTAGTATATCTCAAGCCCATATAAAAAAAAAACATCCTTAACTTCATATTACTCGTCGAAAACCATCAAAAGCTTGCTAACTACATGATTACCCACATGTTAGTTACCTCCTAAGCATGACTTAATTGGCTCAATGAAAGAAACCGCCAACATAATTAAGAACTTTGCACAAAATTACCATAACAAAATCTGTGCGTCATAAAAATCGTTATTGCTGCTGTTTCTAAGGTTGTTGTTGCTATTACTACACACTTTTATAATTATTGCAGAAAATAGAAAATTAACTCAGCTATAAAAGACGACAAATGCTTAAAGCAGAATTCCTGAATGAACCCATTGAGTAGATTTGTGGATTAAGAAAGCTTTTCGTAATCTGCATATAGTTATGTACTTAGTTTGCTAATATCATGCAGAGAAATAGCAAGCTATCTAGATAAATTGTGACTGAAATGAAACTAGTCCGAAAAGTATATATTTAATTTTTCAAAAATGCTCCCTGGACCGAAACTGTGATCCAAGCCTAGAATTTGAACTTAAGATATCTCAAAAAAGTGATTTGCTTACTCCTAAAGGCCTAGACTGCTCCGAGGACGGCTAAGATTCACAATCCGAAACCTTGGAAGTACTAAGCCTAGAATTTCGAAAATAGATAATCTCTAACACCTGCAGACAAAAAATGGAGGTAGGGAGAAGGGGTCGTGTCACCTTCCATACAATTGGAATTTTTCGTACTGCTTATCTCTGGATGTTCTCATCATAGAATATCGAAAATTGGCGAAGAGTTAAATGAGTTTAATCTCTACAACCTTCATATCTATGGAAAGGTTCACGATAGGGGTGGAAATAGGAATAGGAAAAGGGATAGAGATAGATGGAGATAGATTAATTGGCAGGACAACGTCTGTCGGGTTAGCTAGTATATATAAAATTTTATAGGGCTTTTGTGTGACGAATTGGCTCAAAAACTACTGAAGGGGTTTTCGCCAACCTTTGACAATTCATTCTTTAGCCTTTCTAAGTCTTCTCGACATAGGCTATATTTTCCCCCCGATAGATGGTAGCTACTGGAGATTTATTTTTTCTAAATCCGTAAAATTCTCCGACTGTGTTTGCTTTTGGCATGTATAATGTTTGATACCTCATCAAAAACTTTTCCGCTAGGTAGTTACATAACGCTGGAGTCGAGTTGTTCAAAATCCCGTATTTATGGTCCGTTTTTGTAATTTTCGCAGACAAAGTCGGGGACAACTGCTAGTAAATAATACCGTATATGGTATAACTGCACAACCAAGCATGGGTGGAAGACTTGCGAACTACTGGAAGGAGAATACCGAGAGCTGGTGAGTTCAATAGTTAAGTACTAGGGGTAACATTGGACAAGACCCTCACATGGAATGCTCATTTGGAGGCTACAATAAATAAAGCAACGAGTGCCTTTTTCGCCTGCACTAGACTTTATGGCAAAACATTGGGACTGTCTCCCAAAATGACGTGTTGGTCATTTAATACAGTTGTGAAGCCAATAGTCACCTACGCTTCCCTAGTTTGGTGGCCTAAGACTGCTCAAAGAACAGCAGCAACTAAATTAAGTAAGCTGCATCGGCTGGTCTGTGTCGGTATAACAGGTGCAATGAGAACGTGCCCTGCTGATGCTTCAAGTGACCATATTGCAAGTAAGTATGCAATAACTCCTACGCTCAGGATCACGCGAAACTTTGAGGTTTTAATCGTAGATAGGGGAAACAGGGAACCCATATGCAGAATCCGATTCGGAGATTTGGTATACGAATGGCTCGAAGCTGGAATATGGTAAAACGGGAGCTGGTATCTATGGGCCGAACTACAAAAAATTGGTACCAATGGGCAGGTACCCTATCTTCCAAGCGGAAATCCATGAAATCCGAAGATCGACTTACAATGAATAGGATTAATAGCCTAATTTAATATACAAAGAATGAGAGTAGTATGGTGGAACTTCTGGATGGGAAACTGTTGATATGCTCACCATGATCAAGTCTGCCTTTCTCGTGAGTGCTTGAGAAATATGATCTTACTGCTTGGACAAGGTTGTTGAATCAAAGGTTGTTTTAGACGAATGTAAGCTTGGTGGCTCCCAGGTCTATTGCACAACGTTGCTACAGGTCAAAAGATTACAGGTGAACATAAGAAATATTGAATAATGATAGTGATGTACTCTAATTAATTATAATAGCTTTCTCATTACTCATTTTCACAAGAGTTTTGTGTAAGCAGAACAACAACAAAGTTCTAGCATAGAAAACGATTTTCTCCAAAAGTACACACAACTCTTTAAAGCTTGCTGCCATAATTGGATAAGTGAATTTGTTTGATTAAAGTACTCGGTATGTAGGTATATTCATGTTGGCACCATCCATTCTATTAACTAAATCAATACGCGCCAAAGCCCTAAGACAAAGGCTACAGCAAATGCACCGACGAAGACAGCAGTGCACAATCGACGATCATAAATCACTGCCCAATGCAACTAATTAAAAAATTGGACACGCTACACTGGCTGGCTGTTTGCCTGCTAGCCTCCGAATAATCCGCGAACCAAGGGGCCTATGGCAGCAGAAGTGATGAGAATTTACTTTCGGTCATATGCCAAAATCACAGAATTATTATTAGAGCGCTGGAGGCTCTTGATATTGACGCAATATGCTTGCAATGGGATGATTGTTTAGCTGGTACTGTGAGCATGCTTGCTTGTAAGGGCCACGATGTTTGTGATTTTTACTACTTTTTAATTCTTTTTAGTCAAATTTGCTTATAGAATTTAATTGCCGACTTCGATAAGTTAACACAGCGAAACGACAAAGTCGAAAACTGTGCGTGCAAGAGATCAACATTACACGATCAGCAGGCGACAGCAGCTCAGTGGTAGCATGAGTGTGTTGGTAGTAAATAGTGTGGATGGTATTGCCACAACCCCACTACGGAGTCGCCGCCTCCACCACCCTTGCACTGTGGGCTAGTCGACTTTAAATTAAATAGAATTCAATAATCAAAATGAAATTAATTTGATATAACTAGAATCAATTGAATGAAATGAAGTAAAATAAAACTAAAATAAATTCAAAAAAAGTTAAATAAAAAAAATAAAAAAATAAAACAATAAAATAAAAAAAATTAAATTAAATAAAATAAAGTTACTTTAAATTAAATTAAATTAAATTAAATAAAATTAAATTCAATTAAATAAAATAGATTAAAAAATTTATGAAACCAAAACAAAAAAAAATTAAATAAATTAAAAAAAGTTAAAAAAAATGAAAAAAACAATAAAATAAAATAAAGTAAAATAAAACAAAATAAAATAAAATAGAATAAAATTATAATAAGTTAAATTAAGTTAAATTAAATGAAATAAAATAGATTAAAAAAAATTTAAGTAAATTAAAAATAAATGAAATAAAAAAATAAAACCAAAAAAATAAAAAAATACAATAAAATAAAATAAGATATGAAAAAGATTAAACTAAAAAATATAATAAAATAAACTAAACTAAGTTAACCAAAATAAATTAATATAAAATAGAATAAAAGGAGAAAATGGCATTGAAAAAAATTTATAGAACAATTAAAAAATAATAACAGAATTGTAAAAAAAAATTTAAAAAAGCATAAAATAAAATAAATGCAATAAAATCAAATTATAAAAAAAAAAACTAGGCAAAAGTAGGAAGAAGAAGAAAATAAAGAAATAAATAAAAGCAAATGAATGGTAAAAAAAGGAACTAAAACCAGATTTTCTTATTCAAATTTTGGTTAAAGTTCAACTTTAGTTCACATTCATCTACTAAAGAGCGAGAACCTGCAATAAAATCTGGCGAAAGTTTTGAGTACATGAGCCCATTGTGCACTACAATCACCGTCCACCTAATGACATTAAGACGATAATGCATTAAAACAATAATAATAAAAATATTTCAAAAATTAAGGAGAAGATACTCATATGCATGCCAATCACTGATATTCTTGGGTATTTTTATTTTGAGTGAATACTTGATTGGCCACTAATTGCACTTGACGACAATTCCGTGCACCAGCCAGCATCAAGGCAAAACGTAATCCTCCAACCGAAAATTTTTACATTGGCCATATAAACTGAGCAAATATGGCCTAAGTACTCCGTAGTACTCTTTTGCCTGTTTGACGTCTTCAGCAATGCGTATAATTAAAATGAGTCAAAATATTTGCGTTGAAAATTTCCATGCCACACAATCTGCCACAAACCACAGCATTAATTGACTATTGCCGCACAATATTTATACTTAACGCTTTTTTTTTTTTTTGATGTTTGTCTATGTTCCTTTGTCTCTTTGGAATTTGTCAACCACTTTGCCGCCTCATGTCGCATGATTATTGCGCAAGCGCAAACATCCATTACTTTGCTGGTGCGTGAGAAGAAGTGTTGCTTGCTTGCTCCTACTTCGTCAACTGCTGCACTTGCATCCATTGGGTTGTTGTCATTTATACTTTTTCATATTTTTTTTATTATTATTATTGCTGTTTAAACTGTTTTCAATACGTTTGCATTGCGTAAATATTTGGCTTTCAATTTATGAAGTAAGCATCCTCTGCATTGGCATCTAAATGGTCAGCTTTATAAAGGTGCCTTCGCACTCAGCAAGTTAAAGTGCATTTCGAGACATTTAAAGTTTTTTATAAAACGGAGCCATCCCTCGGCAGTGGTTAGGCGAACTCACCGTGTGTATTTCAGCCATGGAAGGCTTCTCAGCAAAAATTCTTCTGCTTTATAGGGCCCTTCGGACTTAGATCTCGAAGAGGATCTCGGCGTAAAAATGGCTGATGATAACCTGTAGGCACCTATGTAGATATATCACGCCATACCCAATCATTATTTTTCTTCTTCTTCCCCGTAACAGTGCATATGAGAGAGCTATGCCATACCTTTGATGAAAAGTGAAAGAAGATTCCCAGGAAGAAATTTGGTAGTTCAGCATTAAAGTAAATAAATAATTTTTAGCATCAAAAAAGCGCAAACTTTCTGATTGCACCGCGCCGATAACAGCTGCTTTGCGTCTTACGAAACACAAACAAATTGCCACACTTGGACTGTGCACTTGAACTGTACTGCATGCAGGGAACTTCTACTGCTTCACTGGCGCACACCTTCTGTTTCGATTTTCTTCATCCTTGTCTTTTTTTACTTATAATTTTAGTTTTGGTTGCGTTGCTGCACGTAGCGCACGCTCAGCTCTTTATGATGTCGCTTCTGACAGCCACTGAGACTGAGTGTGGCGGCTGCAGGCTTTTGGCAAGGCGTTGCTGGCCACAAAAGAACGCCTTGCTGCACAAAACACCTCACATGTGAGTGCTATGAATTTAGGCATATTTGTAGGGAGAGTTTAGTTTTAAGGGTATCCGGGTACTTGGAAGGATGAGACCATGTTATGCTATTAAAAGAAACCGATTTTTATAGTCGAGTTTTTAAAAGAAATCGATATTTCGAGTCAAGGTTTTGAAAGAAACCGGTTCATCGAGCCGAGTTTAAAAAAAGCGGTTCATTCAGCCGAGTTTTTAATAAAAACCGATTCATCAAATCGAGTTTTTGATAGAAACCGATTCTTCGAGTATAGTTTTTAAAATAAATGGAGTTAGTTTTTTAAAAGAAACCGTTCTTTGAGCGGAGCTTTTGAAATAAACCTAATCTTGAAGTGGAGTTTTTAAAAGAAACCGACTATTCGATTCGAATTTTTAAAGAAATACGATTCTTCAAGACGGGTTTTTAAATAAAATCGATCCTTAGAGTCGATTTCTTGAAAACCCGATTCTAGGAGTTGAGTTTTTAAAAGAAATCAATTTTTCGAATCGAGTTTTCAAAAGAACCCGCTTCATCGAACCGATTTTTTAATAAAACCGATTCTTCGATTATAGTTTTTAAAATAAATGCAGTCGATTTTTTTAAAGAAACCTTTTCTTGAAATCGGGCTTTTGAAATAAACCTAATTTTGAAGTCGAGTTTAAAAAAAAAAACCGATTCTTCGATTAGAATTTTTAAAGGATTAGGATTCTTCGAAACGGGGTTTTAAATAAAAACGATTCTTAGAGTCGAATTTCTAAAAACTTGATTCTGGGAGTTGAGTTTTTAAAAGAAATAAATTTTTCGGGTCGAGTTTTTTAAAGAAAGCGGTTAATCGAGCCTTGTTTTTAATAAAAATCGATTCTTTTTAAAAGAAACCTATTCTCGGAGTCGAGCTTTTGAAATAAACCTAATCTTGGAGTCGAGTTTTTAAAAGAATGATTCGAGTTTTTAATGGAACACAATTTTCGGGGTCGAGTTTTTAGAACAACACGTTTCTTCGAGGCGAGTTTTTAAATGAAACCGGTTCTTGGAGTCGATTTCTTAAAAACCCGATTCTGGGAGTTGAGTTTTCAAAAGAACCCGATTTTTGTTGTCGAATTTTTAAATGAACGCGATTCTTCAAGACGAGGTTTTAAATGAAACCGATTCTTGGAGTCGGCTTCTTAAAAACCGTTTACGGGAGTTGAGTTTTAAAAGAAACCGATTTTTTTACCGAAGTTTTAAAAGAAACCAATTCTTGGGGTCGAGTTTTTAGAAGAACCGAGTTTTTAAGGAACCGATTCTAGTAGTTGAGCTCATTAAAGAAACGAACTCTTCTATCCGAGTTTATTAAAGGTACCGATTTTTCGACTTTAGTTCAACAAAGGGACTGATTTGTCGACTCGATTTGATTAGAGAAAACGATTCACGAGTTTATTAAACAGACCGATTTTGCGACTCGAGTTTATCAGAAAGAACAATTCTAAGGACTGAGCCCGTTAAAGAAACTGATTTTACGAACCGAGTTCATTAAAGAAACCAATTGTAAAAGCCGATTATATTAAAAAACCGATTAATCTGTTCGTGTTCGTTAAAGAATCCGGTTTCGTTCTCGAACTAATTGATTTTTCATGTCGAGTTCCTTGAAAAAAAAACCGGTTACTCAAACCGCGTTCTTCGTTTGTTTTCATCACTATTCTTAAAGTCCTCTACGTTGTGCTGCGAACCGCGATTATAATGGCGATTATTTCATATTTACTTATTACGTCCAACTGTCTTATTTGGGCGATTAAATTGATCAGTGATTACTGTGGCCATTGCGCACAAAACGTGTGTAGCCGCTGTTAATCCGTCGATCAATACATCAAAAAAATAAAAAGATCCAAGAAAAAAAATGTATGTACATACATAGGTACGCCAAGAATTCAAGTGCTTGAGTCGGCATGCGTTCGTCTCTTCCCAACTGCTACTCATTGGCAGCCCACCGTTTTACTTGCGAAACTCAGGTTGATGCCACTTTCTTTGCTGCCGCTTAAAAACATGGGCAGGCGAAAAGGAACGCAGTACTCTGATATATAACGTTGTGTCAAGAGTCTGAGGATTCCAACACGGCAAAGAAAGTCTTCAAGAAGAATTAGTTTAGCACGAATATTGTTCTCAAGCCTCCTGTCGCAAGCGCCCACCCAAAAATTATTTTCTACTAGCCCACTGTTATTAACCCAATTACGTCAGCATTAAAAACGATTTAATCACAGCGATCCAAAAAATTTTAATAACGCGAATTCCTTAAAACTCATTACGCATTTCTCATCTCCATCATAGTCATGCACAATTAACATAGATTGGCCAAGCCAAAGTGGCACCCGGCACACCATAACCGACTAACATCTTAATCCATTTTTTGTTTGCCAACTACCAATCAACTACATAGTAATCC
>CAXKVI010000001.1:158530984-158533484 GCA_964058755.1 Campiglossa producta
TAAGTTTCACTGGGTTATTTCTAATTAATTTTAGTTTGTTGCTAAAAATGTAGACAGGAAGCTTGAATTACTTAAGCTCGCCACACCTTCAAAAAATTTTTGAAATTGTAATTATTATTGAATTTTATGAATGAAATTTACTCACATAACGACGTGATCTTCCACTCTGGCGGGGATATACATAGGCAGTTTTTCAGTTAAATTTTATGTACAAGCTCGTTAATACCAATAGCTCTCTAAGTGGGAAGCATCCAAAAGTCACCTCCACTTTATTTTTATCTAAAAGACAAGCTACCCGACTATTACATCTTATTTCGGGTAGTGTGGGCAGTAACCCGGATCGGTCCCCATACAAAAAAAAAGTTTTTCCAGTCCACCCCTAGGATTAAAGATATTTTGAAGGCGATCCCTAAAAAAATTTTTTTTTTTTGCCACGCCCCCCCGATGGGCTAAAAACTTTTTTTGACACTACGTCGCCATTTCAAATCCGATCATCTGTGATGTGAAACGAAATACCGACAGTCACTACTAGAATTTGAACTCGGAGTAAAAAATGATTAAGGTAAGAATTGTGGCGGCTTCCAAGCCATGAACAACGGTGTATGGCTCATTAAAATCGGACTTAAAATGGCGACGTAGTGTCAAAAAAAGTAAATAGCCTATCGGAGGGTGTGGCAAAAAAAAATTATTTTTTTTTTGGGATCGCCTTCAAAATATCTTTAATCCTAGGGGTGGACTGGAAAAACTTTTTTTGTCGATCCACCCTAGTGGGCAGTCCTCAACAACAGGGCTGCTCAGACCCTATACACTTGAAGCACTTTTGTTGTTGTTTTTTCCCTGAAATATAGCCTCAAAAAAAGTTTACTGTGAATACAAAGACAATTCATTTGAAAGTGTGTGAGTTTCATATGAAAGAGCAAAGCAAAGGCCCTTCGGTATGCAATTTTTTGAGCAGCACTGCTCGTTAGCTTTGTTTATGATGCTATTACAACTGCGTGTTATACCTAGATTGCAACGGAAAGAGGGGCAGCTTCGGTCGGGGTCACCCGAACATACTTGGCTAAGGAACTCACTTAGGTATTTTAAGGACTAATTACCCCCCTGCGGGTTAGGGGTTTAGAATATGCACGAGGTAGGTATGCCGGTCGTAAGAGGCGACTAAAATCCACGAAATCGTTCTCAAGATAGTCGGGCAGTACCACAAGGGAGTACCGGAACGTACCGGATTCATCCGGCAAAGGACTGTCAACACCCGTACAACCCCGGTTTGGTCTGTCACGTAACTTTTTATATGTGGATCTTCTGACTAGGCAGGGCAAAGTATGGCTACAACAACAAGAACAAGGACTAATTACTAAGAGTATGTAACTGGAATGTATGGTAACCTTTCAGAGACCGTAAGGCGACTATGTTATTTAATCTTGAAGGAGAAATTTATTTCAGAATGTTGAAAACAATGTAAAGCGATATTTTAGTAGACTTTCCCCTCAATAGAAGCCTGCTGAGTAAAAGAAAGAAGAAACAGTCAAAATAATCACTATGGTGGTCAAAGTATACATGCAAGAGTTTTATGTTTCGCAAAACACTCTAGTATTCTGGGTTCTTACAGTTTTCTCCCGCTCACACAGATCATTGTGTGACCACAACAGTCGGAGATAGCTGCTTCAAAATAAACATTCCCAACAGGGAAGACTGGGAGAGCCGAGCCTTGAGCTCTCCTTCAAACTACCTGATCACCGCACGGTCTTCCAGGCTTGGATAAGTCAATATCGGACAGGATATCGTTATTTTTAGCGACAGCTAAGCGGCCATCAAATGCCTTAGCTCTTACTCGTTCAACTCTGAACTGACGCTCAGCTGTCGTCGATCTCTTCAAGAGATGGCCCAACAGAACTGCGTGAACTAAACATGGAACCCGGGACACAGGGACAACTGTAGGGCAGACTTGCTAGGTAGGGCACGACCAAGCAGGTTCTTCTTGATAGGAGCACGCACTCCGCCAAGCCAACAGAAGATGGCTACAATCCCCAGGGTACCGGATATCTAAACAAACCTGACCAAAATGGGATCATAAAAGATGTAGGAGGGACTCCCTTATTGGTAGGCACGCAGAAAGGTTAAGAAAGAAAAGGTGGCTCTAGCTCGAAAACTATAGGTTTTCCAAAAATAACTATTTTCATTGGCGATGGGGAACTTCATGAAAAATAAACTGCAAAAGAAAATATTTCTACTCATACTGAAGTTTTCGAGAACAGCACACGCCTCTACCTGGAAGCTTATCTGGTGGTGTAAAAATTTATCAACATCCAAAAATGGGCATTAAAAATGTTTTACTTGCTACCCTTTAGTACTAAAAGAATATAATTAAAATGTTAAAAAATTTAAAAAATATCGCAGCGACTGAAAGGAGAGATAATCCCAAATGTGAAAATTAATTCACCAAAAATAAACTCGCAACAGGTGAAGTGTAAGAGTGGTGCGGAGAGGAGGCAAGAGGAGG
>CAXKVI010000001.1:158538484-158548484 GCA_964058755.1 Campiglossa producta
ATCGCAAAGTTTTTTTTTTGATACCTATTAAGGGTAATCACTTAATGTTGCAAATTTATTGCGTTTGTTGTAAACGTCACGAAATAGCAAAGTAGCAACAGAGCTGTCAATTTCTGTATGAAATTTGGTTCGCGATATTTTTTCGGTACTTTAGAGATAATTTCTAAACTTTTTTGTGATCATTTCGGGATGGTTTTCGAGATCGTTTCTGGACTTTGTTGAGATCATTTCGGGATGATTTTCGGGACATTTTTGGGATAATTTCAGTACTTTTTCGGGATGTGTTTCGGGCTGTTTTGGGATCATTTCGTTGTGGTTTTCGGAACTTTGTTGAGATCATTTCGGGATGATTTTCGGGACTATTTTGGGATAATTTCAGTACTTTTTCGGGATGTGTTTCGGACTGTTTTGGGATCATTTCGTTGTGGTTTTCGGAACTTTGTTGAGCTCACTTCGGGATGATTTTCGGGACTATGTTTGGTGCGATTTCGGGACAGTTTTTGGATAATTTCAGTACTTTATCGGGATATGTTTCGGACTGTTTTGGCATAATTACGGAATGTTTTAAGGGAAGATTTTGGGTCCTTTTCGCGACCGTTTTGGCAAAAGTGGTACCAAAAACAGTAAGTAATATGGAAATTATCCCGAAAAAGTCTGGACCATATCCCGAAAAGTACTGAAATTATCCCAAAATAGTTCCGAAAACCATCCCGAAATGATCCCCAAAAAGTCCGGAAATAGTTCAAAAACAGTCCCGAAAACCATCCCGAAATGGTGCCAAAAAAGTTCCATAATATTCCCAGAAAAGTCCAGAATGATGCCGAAAATTTTCCGAACATATCCCAAAACGGCACCGAAAAAGTCCAGAAATTATCCCGAAAAAGGCCTGAAATGATCCCAAAAAAGCCCAGAAGTGAGCCATGCCTTTGAAAAATGACAAGCTGGCATAGTTTGCTTTGCCTTGGGATCTAATTCAACTGTAGTGGCAACTTTGTAACTTCGCAATCATTGCATACATCCAAAGTTAAATGAATACCATTATTTTATTTTCTACATTCGCGAGTGTGTGTGCGTGTGATGTTTGTGTGTTCTTCGCCTGTATTTATTGTGCGTGAAATTTCGAAAATCCTACTGTCTCGAAGAAGGGTTTTAACTCGATAAATTGTCATGAAAACACTTGTGCTGGTAGTAGGTTTATGAGGGGCAAGGTGGTTCTTTAATTTAGCTTGTCTGAAATTTGGTCAGCAAAAACAGTTTAAAACCGCAATGAAAGTGAAGAAAGCAGGTGAATTCAAAAAGTTTCAGGTTTCACGAGTGTGGCTTGTTAAACTCTTCATTTTTTCTTAGCCTTGTGGTCTTGGCAACTTAGACAAGTTCTTTGGCAAAGATTACTGCCACGCCATTACCACTACTACTCCGTTCCGATATAAAATCAGGTAATTTTTCCTCAAACGAAGGCAACTCGGGTTTAAAATGATGTTCTAAATTTCAAGTCACTAACACTCGGACAAGCTTTAAACGGTCTAATTTTAGGGTTTGTCACTTTAAGTGGTCTACAGGGTTGCCACCTATCTCAATTTTGTTTTAAATATTGACTAAACATTGCCAATATGAGTATCACAAGAAAGGTATTTTCGACGACATACTAACTGAAATATTTTCAAGTAGGGTTGCCACCTATGGTTGCTACCTAACCGCAATATATTTGTATTCTTGTACATCCGGTACTTTCTCGAGAACCGTTTTATCGATTTCGATGAAATTTGGGCACAAGTTTGATTAGTATGGTTAGTTCTAAGACTTTCAGTTGGGTGTTGCCACATGGGGCAGTTTACAGGGTTGCCACTTATTTCAATTGTTTTTAAGTATTAAGCAAAATATACCAATATGGATATCCAATTAAAGGTATTTTAGGCGTCATACCAACTAAACAATTTCCAAGTAGCGTTGCCGAACAGGGTTGCCATTTCACCGTATTGTATTTGTATATTTTGGACTCATTTTGGGATCATATTGGGATTATTTTCGGATCATTTTGGAATCATTTAGGGTAATTTTGGGACTATTTTGCGATAATTTTGGGTCTAATTTTGGATCATTTTAGGATAATTTTACGGTCATTTCCGGAACTTTTTGGGTTATTTTGGGGCCATTTTGAGATCATTTTGGGATTATCTTGGGATCATTATGAGGTTATTTTGGGATCGTTTTGGGGTAATATTGGGATTATTTTGGGATCATTTTATGGTCATGTGCCACTGGTTTCCGTCCCAGGGCGGCGATGCTTCTAAACAAGAAACTGTCGTTTATCCCGCTCCTACAGTTCATGACGGCTGATTTGATTGCACTTTGGCCAAAAATTCCACGAGGGGAAAAAGAGGCCATTTTGGCATCAGCTTACTTTCCGGGTGAGGAGGAAACAGCCCTAACTGTTGAATCCAAATCTCTCATTGAGTATTGCCAACAGAAGGGTATCCCATGGGTCCTCTGCTGTGACGCAAACTACCACTATACAGTTTGGGGTAGTACGAACATAAATAACAGGGCGAGCTTCTCCTGGAGTTTATTAGTAGTCACAAAATTAGTGTAATGAACCGTGGTAATGAACCCACTTTTGTTAACGCTATTAGAGGTGAGGTTCTTGACCTTTCTCTATGCAGCCAAAACATGGCCTTCGCTGTCACAAATTGCCACGTCTCGGGGGAGGAATCAATGTCGGACCACAAACATATTGTGTTCGACATGGGTCACTTCTCTGACCATGAGTCCGTTTTCAGAAATCCGAGAAAAACGAGCTCCAGTCCTATCAAATTTATATAGAGCATCCCTGCTGTTAGGATATATTCCCAACAGGTGGACAGAGGTTAAGGTTGTATTTATACCGAAGCCAGGGAAACCGGAAAATCTGCCATCGTCATATCGTCTCAGTTCCTTTCTCCTAAAGGGAATGGAGAAAATTTTAGATCAGTAGATTAGGGAAGTAAACTTAAAGAAACACCCTCTGTGTAAACACCAATGTGCCTACCAACCCGGAAAATCCATGGTCACAGCTATCCATTGCCTTACTGAAAAAATTGGAAAGGCCATAGAGTCTAAAAACATAGCCCTGTGTGCATTCATCGATATATCAGGCGCTTTTGATAATATGACTTACCAGGCCATTGAGGAAGCCATGATTAGCAAGGACGTAAGCCCAATGATCACTCGCTGGGTCCTGGCCATGCTAAAGCAAAGAAAAATCAGCTTTAAGCTAGGAGGGAGTGCTGGCTCAATCGTAGCTACAAGAGGTACTAGTTATGATATCTATCTAAGGACGTCTATGTTTGTTCTTTTAATATCAAAATAATTTCTCGGAAATTTCTTAGAAAAATTACATTTGATTGCATGACTTTTGATATATTGTCAACAAACAAATAGGCCAAGCCAACTCTACATCAGTACATATCAAAATAACTACCCATCATTCATGGATCCTTCATAATTCTAGTCCTTATTTTTTTTTTTTTGCAAATACAGCAGCAATTCACAGTGGGATAGCAACATTGTGCAAACATGCCACTAACAGTCCAAAATACAACAGCAACAACATGAAAGAAACAAAAAATCATGCAACATAGAAAAAATAAGGTAACAAAATCGTATTGTTCTCACCTTCTAAGATTTCTTAACAGCTACGAAATTTCCATTTAAGCAAACAAACATTTTGTGCATTTGATTTTGCCATTCATCTTGGAGTTTTGTTCTTTCGAGTCTCATTTCAGTTGCATTCAGTCAAAGTCAACATTGCACAGTGACAATGGCTAGAAAACATACATACTACATCATAAATGTTGTTTCATACCTTTGATTTGATATTGAATCCCTAGGCGGCTATAAGCAACTTTGTAAGCAGAGCGTGATGCTCTGTAGGGTGGCTGCCGAATGACTTTCATGGTTTTTTTCATTGTCGTGTTTTTTTTTTTTTTGCTTTTTATTGAGTGTCACTGTTATTCAATACTGCGCCATTTTTATAGCCAGTTGTCGCAGAGTGCCAGACCGCTGATATGAACGGTCGTCTTTGAATCTTTCATTCTATCAGCTGCTGGGACCAGGGTTGCCATGTTGGATGTTTTTTTCCTACCAATTTCCCACTGAAAATCTACCAAAATGGCCTTTAGTCTACCCAATTTTTTCCATAAAATGAGACATTCAAAAGCTTTTTTTATTGTGTCCATATCTTTTAACCGTATTCCATAAGATCGTGCTAGATCTATGAGCCAGGCCGCATTTTAACGGATGTCTTTGGATTAAAAACTTTGAAGAGATCACCGTTAAACCCGTCCCTCATCCAGTACCCGGATTTTATAGAACCAGTTTGTACTAGTTTTGATGGAAGACGCCTACTTAAAAGAAAAAAACCCTGTTGAAGGTTTGAGCAGTGTGACAGAAACGAGCAGTTCTTTGTCGGATTTAAGGCCCAATGCTGCGATTTGTTTGACCCGTTGAGCTTTCGGATCGTGGATTTAAGTCGCATCTATTGACAGGTATACATAGAGCGTATATCGTCGCTCCCAACGAAGACTAATACGGTTCAGTTAGCGTGGAAGACTAACACGGTTCGTTCTCTGCGTCGAAGACTAACACACTTCGCTCTCTGCGTGGAAGACTAACACACTTCAGTTTTCTGTGTCGAAGACTAAGCACACTTTGTTCTCTGCGTCGAAGACTAGCACGGTTCAGTTCTCTGCGTCGAAGACTAACACAGTTCAGAAAACAGTCAAAAACATATCTCCATACTTTGTTCATCTAACTAAGTATATGCTCTATTATTCGCCTGTATATTGTGTGCTCACTCACCGATTGCCTTCGTGCAGTCGGTCTATAGAGCAGCTCATCTTTATACATATAATCTTCAATCGGTCCACGAGCTGATTCGTTCTTCTATCGACATTAATTTCCATATTATGGTCCTTCATAATTTATTGGGTCACGGTATAAGTTCTCTTTATGTCGAATATATGTTTCAGATCACTGGTATCAGATGTCTACTCAACTCGTGCAAGGGATTCGTAACACCAAATTTTTTCTAGTTCAAAACAGCTTCAGAAGAACTAGACAGAAAGTTTCAGAGTAGGAATTAAAAGTAGATTAAACGACAAGGAACTCCTTAAACCCAGCGGCTGCAAGGAGAATTAAGCGAAACTTGCTGGTTGATCTACGGGTATGATGGCTCTTACTACCAACTTCCTGGGCGATGACCTAGAACAAAGCTGTATATAAACACCGACAAGCATAAGTACACGATGGCATAATGGTAGGCACGATTGTTCATCAGTCAAATAATTGTTAGTTCAATTCGCGATGAAGGCAATATGGCTAGTAAGGTGAGGCTACGTAAGAGAGTGTGGTGTAATTCCTTACACTGGCAAGCATGAGCATATGATGCCATCATGGTAGACAGCTGGGTTAAGCGTTCAAAACACCTGAGTTTGAAGTTAATATAAGAACGCTGGAAAATAATTTGTATACCTTCCATGAAGATGAAATGGTATTATAACTTTGGTCCCATGTATGTAAGTATGAGAAGAAGAAGAGATGGACCCATAAGTGTACCGAAATGATCATGTCCGTTTGTGCGTCTGTCTGTTTGAACCTTAGTTTTTGAGATATTTGGGTGAAATTTTGTATGCGGCCACCATTTTCTAATATAGAAATCATTTGTCGAAACCAGCGAGATCGGACCGATATTACACATAGCTCCCATACAACACGGTTAAAAATTTGAATCTAAATTTTAAATTTTTTTGGTCTACATATATGACCAAAGCAAATTTGGATTCAAATTCAATCAAGACCAGTTGTCATGAAAATTGGCTAAAGGAATCGGGTTTCAATTATAAACCAGAAATGTTTTAACAATTTTTTAAAGATAAAATAAATTTTTTGTCCGTTGGCGGCAATTCGAACCAAGACTCCCCGCATCATGCCCGTCTGCTCTACCACTGAGCTACATCGCACACATAAATGTTGTTGGCAAAATTCAATCTTGAATAAGCTTTCAAAAATAAATTTGAATTTTCAAACTGAAAGGTTTAAATTTTAACCCGAAAAGTTTTAATTTTCAAACCAAAAAGTTTTAATTTTAAACCGAAAAGTTTTAATTTTAAACCGAAAAGTTTTAATTTTAAACCTAAAAGTTTTAAGAATAAAATAAAACTAACATAAAAGATCTAGAGATATTCACGCCCTAAGAAGGAGAGAAATCTCCATATTAATAGGTGTTTTAACTGGGCACTGCCTTATTGGTAGGCACGCAGAAAGGCTAGGTGTGCCCTAGCGAAGATGGTGAGGAAGAGGAAACGGTAAAGCACCTCATATGCAACTGCCCGGCTTTAAGCGACGCGAGAACGCGCTTTTTGGGAGTTCCCTTCCTGGATAGCCTAAGTCAGATCGCGGAACTGGACATAAAGGACTTGATGAGCTTCATAAAGTTATCTAAGTGGTTCCAGGAGGAGTAACGGTGTCGGTTTAGGAGTGTCAGTGCCGGGATTCTGCTATGTGGAAAATCCCAACAACTCAGAGATTTTCCATATGGCCAGGTCCCGGGAGTGACTTTCCTAGTGTTGGTTGTATCACAACAGCCTTTCAAAACTGGTTTAAGTGTGCCTCTGCGGCAGCCACTTGAACCTCACCTAACCTATATAGCCTTCGGCACAGCCGAAGACAGCTTTCCTTACTTGTTTTTACTACAACTTACAACTGGCTATATCAGCTTAGAAGTTTAGTATTTTTTTAAACATTTTCTATGGACTTGCTTTTGTTTTTGTTTTGTGTCATAAATCGCTGCTGTTTGCTAGCTCATCTACAATTGCGCCTTCTGTTCACTCTTGGCTGCTCCTTTTGTTGGCTTCCTCTTCCTGGCATCACACACATACATTCATAAGCCCATATGCATAACTGTAGCTGTCAAATTTTGTTTGATTTTTTTCAAATACATACATACAAGCATCTTCGTTGTCTTTTTTATTGTGTTGATTTTCAATGGTCGTTAAATTGATTGATTACTGTGTGACTTTTGACACTTCGCTAACAAACCGTAAAGATTAAGTGGGGTGGAGAAAAGGAAGAAACGCCGTATTTTTTCGACTCTCGATACATTGTGATACCTTGAATACTTTGCACATAAGTAAGTTTCCTTATAAGCCTCGGCTGCTCCAATATCCTATTTCATATCATGGACGTGATGCTACTTTGGCGATATCCGTTTATAATCAAATTTGTGCAGCAGCTCAAATTCCTTTTCGCTTAGCTCAATTTGAATACCAAAAATCTCGTAAATCTTGTTAAATAGTTTTACGAGCGTCACATTTGACACCGGGCTGACGGAGTTGGTCCAATTTTTTCTAATGAGCAACGTATGCATGTGCCTAATAGGCAATCTACGAGTAGGTACAGCCGTATGAAGATTGAAGAAGGTTTTGCTTGGATAAAAAATCCTTCAAGATAAGAGCGGAGAACACAATAGGGCGCCAGTTAGCCCGAAGCAAACAATTGGTACGGTGAGGAATGTAGCATTGCCTCGGAGAAAAAGAACGCTGCCTACAGGGAGACGTTAAGAACGGGTGCAACCCGCAGGGTAAGGCAACGCTATCCTCAGGCAAAGAAGCAAGAGAGACGCCTTCTCAGAAACAAAAAGCGTGGGGCCAAAAGGCGAGAGTGTAAGGAGCTTGAGATGTTGGCTGACAGGAATGAGGAGTCGACTGAAATGGAAACAACAAGGAAAGGATTACTTGAACTCCCTTGGGGTTTCCAATTGTTGTCAGTTATCGCTAAAAAGGAATGACTGGAGTTCTTTGCTTGGGCGGTTATGCGCCAATAAATGATGATGATGATGATGATGAGCCGAAATCCATGCACTCTACTATTTGCCTGGAAGCTTCAAAAGCTACCCTTGCTTAATGAGCTCAGCCCCTGAGCGAAAGGTGCTGAAGACTATGACTGAAGCAGTAGAGAGGAATAGGCTTATTACAGATGGATTCTAAACTCTTGTCAGTCGTAGGTAGCCTTGCCGATTGGGAAAGCGGGCGAGGAGCCCGTTAGAAAGTGTCAGTAAAAATAAATGTGAGAATGAGACAGGGAGAATAGGCAAGAAATGAGGAAAGAAAAAAGAACTATTAGAAGAAGACTGAAACGGGAGCAATGGTAAAATGCTTGGGAGAAACGGATGAAAGGAGGGGCTTAGGCCGAAATCCATGTACTGGACTATTTTCCTATAAGCCTCAAAAACTGACAAATTCACCCCTAGCAAGCCTATTCTAGCCATGCTCAATGAGCTCAGCTCTGAGGTGCTGCAGACTATGACTGAAGAAGACGAGAGAAGAAGGTCTATCACAGAAAGATTCCAAACTCTCGTCAACCGGAGGTAGCCTTGTCGATTACGAAAGAGGGCGAGGGGCCCGTAGGAAAGTGTCAGTAGGTCGGGAGTGCTTCGATAGCCGGATCATGGTACTGCAATGTTATCAAACAGGAAAAATCAAGCGGCAGTGGATAACTAAGCCGAGCAAAGCACTGCTCAGCTTCGAACCATCGGACTGATAAAATGTATGAAGTCCTACTCAAAATCAACAAAGAAGCGGAAGACCAACTTTTTCGAAGTACCAGAAGATATCCAAGGTAACTGACAGTGTTTTCTGTGCCTCAGGAGGAGAAACATGAAAGATGGAGAACATAACATCGAAGCGGGAGAAGTTGGGAACCTGAAAAATGAGGAATTTGCGAAATAAGGCGAAGGTGTTGGAAATCGGCCCTTATGATGTTAATAGTCCGTCAGATAAACCTCTACAACGGCAAGGTTTCTGCAAGCGGGATTCTCCATACAATAGGGAAGAAGTCTTTCGATGTAGCGCTGGTCGATGAGCCATGATCCTCTACGTGAAAGAATAACCAGACTCACGACCTACTAATTAAGCGAGTACGGTATGGTTGAGGCCGATGTTGTGCTAAGGTAAACTTAGAACTCATATTGGCAGAAATAATATGAGAAACAATAGAAATATAAATCGGAATAGTGATACGATGAGAAGGAAAAATGTTAATATGAATAGTATCGAAATATCGAAAAAGCAATAAGGTTCGGTGCGCTAAGGACAAAACCCAGAGAAGCTCCCCACACCATTCTTGGCGTTTTGCCACTCTATCTGAAAGGGTATCGGGCAGCATCGGCTCTGCGTCTAAGGGAAACGTCCAGTTGGGAGGCAAGTACTACTGGGCACTCGAGTGCTCCGGGATCTTACAGTTTTCTTCATCTGAGCACATATCATTGTGTGACCACAACATTCGGAGATATATGCTTTAAAATAAACATTTCCAGCACGGAAGACTGGGAGAAGACGGATCGGTGTCCCGCTACTAATGTCGGCATTTCCATATACACCGACGGCTCGAAGTTAGACGGCAGATTTGGAGAAGGGTTTTATTCAAGGGATCTGGACCTCGAGGTCTCCTTTAGACTACCTGATCATTACAGCGTCTTCCAGCCTAAAGTCTGAGCAATCGAGGATTCCGCGGCATGGATAAGTAAACGCGATATCAGCGACAGCCAAGCGGCCATCAAATCCCTTGGCTCTTACTTGTTCAATTTTGAACTAAAGCTCAGCTGCCGTCGATCTCTTCAAGAGATGGCTCAAAAGAATTGCGTGAATCTCACATGGGTCCCGGGACACAGGGACATTGAAAACTGTAGGGCATAGGAACTTGCTCGGCCGGGCACAACCAAGCCGGTTCTTCGGGATAAAGATCGCTTAGATATGCCGTTTGCCACATGTAAGCTAATGCTGAAGGAGTACACGATCCGTCAGGCCAAGGAAGTTCTCTGCGTGGAAAACCAATACCAACCTTCGTTGTTCACGTGGAAAACTATCATATTTCGCATAGAACTGAATCGTGTTAGTCTTCCTCGCTAGCTGAACCGTGCTAGCCTTCGTTGGGAGCGACGAAATGAAAAAAGGGCATAATCAGTGTA
>CAXKVI010000001.1:158555984-158580984 GCA_964058755.1 Campiglossa producta
ATTTTATTTTATTTTATTTTATTTTATTTTATTTTATTTTATTTTTATTTTATTTATTTTATTTTATTTTATTTTATTTTATTTTATTTTATTTTATTTTATTTTATTTTATTTTATTTTATTTTATTTTATTTTATTTTATTTTATTTTATTTTATTTTATTTTATTTTATTTTATTTTATTTTATTTTATTTTATTTTATTTTATTTTATTTTATTTTATTTTATTTTATTTTATTTTATTTTATTTTATTTTATTTTATTTTATTTTATTTTATTTTATTTTATTTTATTTTATTTTATTTTATTTTTTTATTTTTTATTTTATTTATTTTTATTAAAATTTGCGCTTAAACAACCATAAGTAAGGCAGCGAACCCCACATAAGCCCCTCCCGCAAACACCTATTATTGCTCGTTTACAAATGTGACCTGCATACCTAGCGTACAAAATACAATACTCTCATACAAAGGATTGGCCAAGGAATGCATGTTTAATATCGAAAAAGACAACGCAAAAAAGTCATATTGGCAGTGAAACCCTTTAAGAGGCGCGTAAAAATCATTGCCAAGTGATTTTACCAGCAGTGCAACATAAATTTTGTGACTCAAAATTTAAAGAAAAAAAAAAAAAAAAACAGCAAACACGCACTGAAGAATTCCTGCACCAAAAACCTTACATAAACGCACACTTGTTCTGGAACACAGTTGGTCACATTGCGCATGCGTAGAGTAGTCATACGAACGAATATTCTTTTGATTATTACCTGTTTATCCCTGCGCAGCAGCAGAAGTCTTGCTTGCATAGCAGCAACTTTGTAGTTGCTAAGTGCTTGTTGAGGACGATTTTTATGTTCTTAAATGAGCATGTTTAAGACTTTGTTTGTATCAATATGTGTGTGTGTGCGAGTTTGTCAGTTTGTTAAGAAATTAACTTTTCATTGTTCAGCTCATATATGTGCGTCGGTGAATGATAAATGCAACTTGACAGCCGTTTACGCTTGAGCGCCTGCTTCCATTTGCGCGCTCTTGTTTAAGATGTCCACGGATGAGCTTTACTCGTTTTTTTTTCTATTTAGCATCCTCTACTCAAACAGCACGCAGTGAAACTTAACTGGTCATGATTGAGTTTTACATGATTTTTACGAGCTTGGGAAGTTCAACTTATTAATGTGGACAACAAGAAATATTTTTTTAATGTCCAAATTACCATTTTTTTAGGGCGGATTTTATGAACCAATTACAGTGTTATAGTTGCTTAACTGTTCTAGAGCTTGTCGTGTAAATTGAGAGGCTGGCTTTTTTTAGAGGCTTTTTTTATTGAAAGATAAGTACTAGGTACAACTACAAAATAGATATGAGAATGTGTGTGTATTTTCTTTGGGTATCTGGCTGATCGGTTTCTAAGCCACTCAAGCTACTTATATTTTTCTTTTCAGAAAAACTCGAACTTCCTTTTTAATATCCTGTGACTTAAATCGGTATATAAAAAAAAATATTCAAAAAATTTAAGAACATCCGGTTTCATAACTTTTATAAATTGTCTTGAGTATTTCTTATTAACTTTTACCCTTTATATTTCCACATTTTAAGTTAATTTTTTCTTCAAACGCTTGTGTTCTGCACGCGCTTCCCTTAAGCCAAATTATAATTTTTGTTTTTGTTTACTCACTTTCATTGACCTTAATAACGTGTCATATTCGGCTCGCTTGCCAAAAACGAGGATATGAAACAGCTTTTGTAGTGTAGCAAGTTCAACATCCTTTTATTCCTGTTTTTTCTCATTATAATTATGTAGTTGGTTTTGTTTTCTTCTCTGCGCTAAGGTCACTTTTTTTTTGTTTTTTTAATTGGCACGACAGGTATCCCTTTGGCCACCGGATATATGCACGCTCAGGCCGTTAAATTGAAGGTATTGGAAAATAAGCGTTTTTTTATTAATAAGCGATCAATACAAAGTTGATGAATGTTAAAGGATGAACGGTACATTTTTTTTGAAAACGTATAAAATAAATTATGAGCGGAAGTGTGAAAAAGTTTCGATTGATGAGGGTAATCATATAATCGTAGACACAGCACGTAAAGCTCGTAAACGTATAAATTACTTTTTCTAAAAGGAATTTCGAAATTACCAGTATTTGTTTGACATCAATTAAACATAAATTTATCTAGAGCGTTCATTTAACTGAGCTTGTAAATGTAAATGTGTAAATTTACGCATTTGGTAAAGTTATGTGGTTACATGAATGCCCCTAATCTATATATAAACTTCGAATTATTGAAATCTATACCTATTAGATATAGATATAGAAGAAGAAGAGTGATGAAATATCTTATTCGTATGGGAGGTGACACGTTATCCCCAGTATCTTTGGAGGTGGTACACGGCTAAAAAAAATAACCTAAATTTTAAACCGGTATAAAGTTTAATCAATTTTTCAAACTTTTTTGTACAATATTTCAAACTGTCCAATTACCTACAAAGATTTTCAATTTCTTTTAGTTTCGATTTAAAATCTAAATGAAAAAGCAGTCTAAATTTTTTGTTTTTGGTTTGTTTGAATGTAATTGAATTTTTCCCACAAAAACTTAATGTGCAGCATAGCTCAGCGGTAGAGCAATCGGCTCTCACTCCTGAGCGTTTTCGTTCGAATCTCGCCAGCAGCCAAATTTTTTTAGTTTTAGTTTATTCCTAAAACTTTTCGGTTTAAAATTAAAACTTTTTGGTTTGAAAATTAAAATTTTTCGGTTTAAAATTAAAACTTTTTGGTTTGAAAATTAAAACTTTTCGTTCTAAAATTTAAACTTTTGGGTTTGAAAATTCAAATTTATTTTTGAAAGCTTATTCAAGATTGAATTTTGCCAACAACATTTATGATGTAGCTCAGTGGTTGAGCAGACGGGCATGATGCGGGGAGTCTTGGTTCGAATCCCCGCCAACGGACAAAAAATTTATTTTATCTTTAAAAAATTGTTAAAACATTTCTGGTTTATAATTGAACCCCGATTCATTTAGTAAATTTTCTTGAAAACTTGCCTAGACTGAATTTGAAACCAAATTCGGTTTGGTCATTTATGTAGTCCAAAAAAGATTAAAATTTAGATTCAAATTTTTAACCGTGTAGGCCTTGATCTTATATAACTCCTCACCAAATCTCAGTGGTCTAACCTTAATACTTCGAAAGATATCGACTATGAAGTATTTTATTTGTATGGGAGGTGCCACGCTCCCTTTTTCGTTATCCCCAGTTTTTTTGAAGGTGGTAGAAATCGATCTCGTATAACCCCTTACCAAATTTCAGTGATCTAACCTTAATACTTCCTGAGATATGGACTATGAAATATTTCCTTCATATGGTAGGAACCACGCCCACTTTTCCGTTATCCATAGTGTTTTCTGAGGTTGTAGGGATCGATCTCGTATAACCCCTTACCAAATTTCAGTGCTCTAACCTAAATACTTCCAGAGATATGGACTATGAAATATTTCCTTCGTATGGGAGGTGCCACGCCCCCTATATATATCAAATTGTTTTCAGCCTGTGACCATCCCTGGGAGATATCCAGTGCATGTGTAAAATTTGGTTATGATCCGTACATACATAGTTAGATACATTAGGGCGGGTCGATTTAATAACCCATAGCATGCCATCAATTTTTCGATAGGTTTTGGGCTCAGGAAAAAAAGTTCCACTACGCATACCCAAAAAAATAACTCTCGAGGCTGCGAAATTTCACTTTTTTGATTTTTTTTCGACTTTGATTTTAAAGGTTTTTTTCATGACCTACTAAAACAAATTTAAAATCTAAAATTTTAATTTATCTCCTATCCGACTCAAAAATGTTTGGTACAAACGTTGGCGATAACAGTTTTTTGAAAAATATTTTTGGGGTTTTGGGGAGTGTTTTAGTTAAAAAAGTTTGCGTACTGCGTAGTGGAACTTTTTTTCCTCAGCACAAAACCTATCGATTTCACGCTTTGCGTTAACTTGCGTCCATACAAATCGACCCACCCTAATGTATATTGGCTGCGACAAGATTATGAGCCTAGACCAAGTTTTTGCCAGCAGAAAGCCAGGTGGAACTTTTTATATTGAAACTTATAACCTGATAACGAAGATTTCATAATAAACCATACGCAGCAATTTCAAAGTTTACGCCACAGTCGAAGGAAGCAGTGTTTGCTAACGAAAGACTTAGGAAACGAACTCGATGTGGAAGAATATTGAATGATCGATTTTATGTCATCTTCGGCGTATTTCTTTCCACCGGAACAGCGGATATTTTATAAAAAGATCCTTAGTGCGAAAATAAACTTCTGTTATTGAAACTTATAACCTTATAACCATAAGCCTCAATGCATAACACAACTGATTACTTTTGAGCAAAAAAAATAACATTATATAACACCGTTTTACCTTGCCGTTTCCCTGCGCAAGTACACTGTACCCCACACTATGCTATTTTAGGAACCTATGTAAGTTCATAAATCATCAAACTTCATCGAAAACTACTGTTAGACATTTCTTCCTGATGAATTTCTTTGCTTAACTACATACATAGATATGTAATTTTGTAAACCTCCTTTTTTCTAGTACAACCATTTCTACAAACAAAAATCGATACAAAGAAAAGAAACAATACAACAAAGATGAGATTTGTGAGAGAAATGTTTGTAAACATGTTGCTTAAAGTTCGAATACGCATAGCAGCATTGTATTCAATATTCATATACCTACAAAGAGCCACATAAAAGTACTTCAACTAACAAAACCTTTCCGCCAAATCGGCCACAGCATGCAGCAAGCAGCAAGCACCAAGTTATGCGTGTGTATCTGTGCATCTTGGCAATTTCGTGTGCTGCTTTATCGCGCTTTTTGGTGACACATTCTCAGTAGTACGATGGAGGACAATTGCTATTTTTATTTATTATTATTACTATGGCACATTGCTGCGCTCGCTGAAGGTGTCAACGGCTGCCAATGCTTGCCAGCTACAATAATATCTTTAGCTTGCTGTGGAGCATATTTTTATGAATTTTTCGCCACACAACACAAAGTAAACGAAGTTTTTTTTTATTTTTGATGCTTTGCTGCTTCTTTGACTCATCTAAGCAAGTATATATGTATGTACCAACATATATATGAGCCTAAGTATGTTCAAACAATATATTCACAGCAATTTCCGCTACTGTGCAAACAACAGTTGTTGTCGTTTTGCTTTTGTTGTTGTCATTGTTTAGCTACTGTTGTCTATTTCTTTGTGACATTTATCTGATTTAGTAAAGTCATGCAATTGCTATGAATTATGGTGTTGATGCGTTCACATGTGTAAAATATTCGTGAAGTGTAGAAACAAAAACGAACAAAAAAGTTCGAGTATTTTCTCAAACATTTCTACAAAACAGCGCTTTTGTTGTTGTACTTTTATTGTTGTTACTGCTGTTGAGATGCAAAATAGCAATAGCTCAAATGGGCGCACGTTATATTATTGTCTGAAAATGGTGATAAGCCACCAATAGCAATTTCAATGTTTACGCCACAACCGAAGTCTAGTGTACTACTTGCTAACGAAAGACTTAGGAAACGAACTCGATTGTGGGAGAATATTGAATGAGTGAAAAATTTGTGACATACTAATAATTTCGTGCTGTTCTGTTACCGTATTTTCTAAACATTTCGAGGAAGATCCAATTTCAACAATTTTCGACGTTTTTCTTTTCCCGAGATAGCTGATATTTCATAAGAAGTGTTAAAATTGACCTCTGGCATTTGGTATGCCATAAGATGACCTTTTGAAGAGTGTTGTATTAAGCACGGACACATTTTTCCTACGGGGAATTTCATCATGCTTTTCTGTGTTGTCAATAAGCGCAGCATGACTTTGTCACTTCGCTGGAATGTTGTTTCAAATGTACACAAACTTTTTCATCTTTCCACAGATTATTTAGTTTTTGATTACCTTTTTTTTACCTTTAGCATCCAGTATTAAATATTGCTGACCGTTTAGTGTTTTAGGTAACTGTATAGTCCGGAAGCCCTAGTTGCGATTATATAACAAGGGAACAAAGCCTCCAATGAGACTTATATAACATTTTTAAAACCATGATATTTGGACATGGCCACCTGGAATGTTCTGATTTGTTGTGAGAGAAGTTACGGCTACCTAGGGCCATACTGCCTTTGATGGTGAAGCATTTTGTAAGTGATTGCTATCGTGAAGCTAAGGAGGAAGAGCGATGCATTTTTAGAAGAATGAAAGTACTGCTCAAAAATTCTACCCAAAGGCCAAAAGAACCAGTGGCTAATGACTGGTTTCAAAATTGGGGGAACATTTCTGTAAGGGCAATAATGAACAGCTCGAACTACTGCGTAGGTTTTGTAATGGAGGCTGAAAATGAGAATAATGAATTAGGTATGCCTGAAAGTTATATCGAAGCAGTTACAAGTAAGGAGAAAAATTAATGAGACGCTTCACTAGGCTATATATGGATTCTGGAAAAAGTCATATCACACCCTGGGCCCATAACCTTTTTTATGGTAAAGTTTGGTAGAACGAATATCTAAACGTTAAAAAATGCTGTGTATTTATTTGATGTGAAAGTCTCACTAAAATAACCCTGGCACAGTGCCAACATTTTTTTGCCTTCGCACCAAATTTGACAATTGATGATGGGATTTTTTTCTTGATAGTCGAACTCATGACTTACAAAACCCTTTGCAAATACCACTCTTTAATTTTCCAAACAAACCCAAAATATTTGACTACACTTAAAATATCCTTTTCCAACTTTAGCCCCCTTCGCGTGACTACCTTTCAACAGGTGGCACTTCAAAACCCAAAAAGAATGCCCTGCACATGCCTGCCACATCTTACAATGTAAAATAGTTTTAAGTACTTAAGCATGTACTTTGGTGAATGTGCCACGCAAATAAACGATTTTTTTTTAGATTTGCACATGCGATTTTGCTTATTAGAGCACAACGTCTGATAGTATTTTTTAATTATCTATATTCGTATATACATACATACATTGTTGCAATATATGATACAATTAAACGCAAACATCCAAAATCTACAGCACAAACAAATTTTTGTATAAAATGTCCAAATTAAAAATGCAAATTAACTGCAATTTGATGATGTTCAAAAAGTATGAATAAATAAAATGACGAGTTAAGTGCAATGAATTTCGTGACTACCAACTATCATACATATATGTATTTGAATGCACATGCACATGCCGTTGTAAATTATTTTCGTGTGTTCTCAAATATTAATGCATTTTTAATGCAACCAACCAAAAAATATAATGTGCAAAAAGCAGCTGTAAAATTTGTTCGTGAATTTAAAGTTCTGAATGATTCCCAAGGAAGGGAAGACATAAGATAGTATCTCTCCATAATTCATATACATTAAGATAAACAATTGAAATTAAGAAATAAAGTCTCAAAAGTCGGCAGACTTTAGGATTTTATGTGAAATTATCTCGGAAACTGTCAAAATTCTAAAATTAAAATTCTGAAGTCAAAATTCCGGAATCAAAATTCTGGGTCGACAAAATTCTGGAAGTCGGAATTCCGCACTTCCTTCGCCTTTTTTGGCTGTATTTAAAAATTCCGGTTTTTCATAATTCCGGAATTTACGTTTTCCAGAATTAATTCTGGAAATTTTTTCCCCAAAATTTGAGCAAAATCGTGTATTTTAATAAATTTGCTTATATTTAAGATATATACATTGACTTTGATTTTTTGGTCATAAGACAGAAAACCAGCGGAACAATTTGTCTTTCTACTCTTCCGTGTATGGAAAATAGCTGCCTCGTCATCGTTGGGACAATGTCAAATGTACCATCCAAAATCCAGCAGTCGCTCTCATATAACAACTGCAGCGAAGATTTTGTTCCAAAAATAATAATGCTTTCGAAATAACTTTAATAACTTTCTCACTTAAAATAAATAGTTGACCTTCCAAAACATAAAGTGATAATAAAGGATTGTCTATTTTTTCAATACACTCAAAGAAAAAATCGTTCTAAAACGAACGGAACAAGTCCAAAACTGAGAACATTCGTGAACGAAAGTCTGTCAGTAACGTTTTGACTTAACTCGTGAACGATTGTCTTATTTTGAGAACGGATTTTTCAAGAACATGTTTTTTGTTCCATGAACAGTTTGGACTTGATTTATGAACATTTGTAACTTATTCTGAGAACGTATTGGGCTTATTTCGGGAACATTTTGGGTCAAAATAACAAAATTAAAAAAAAAATAATAATTTTTCAGAGTTCTTCGGAATGACAATTATTTCTCACGTTGTTTTGTGGTTCGATCGGGACTCGAGCTCACACTGCTTTGACTGCGAAACGCGTACTTATCTTTGGCGGCGTCTAATTGCAACTTTGTTCTATGACAGCAATGACAGTATGTATCTTCCCTGTTGGATTTGTTCTGTTAAAGTTGTTTACAGACTAAATGCCTAGAAGTATGCAGCGATGTTGTAACGTTCTTGTTATGTGTTCTGATGACAACACCGAACGTTCTATTTTTGATAACTTCGTTCGCATTTCAAGAACCTAGTTGTTATTTTGGGAGATGCTGCATTTTAGAACGGTGTTTTTCCCTGAGAGTGCAAGTTGGCTCTTTAAAATATTTTAAACTGTTCCGTTTCCTACTAATTTTTAACTTAAGGGCATTTCTTGATGGCAGATAATGTCCAATATGTTTTTCTGTCATAGATACCGATCGCTAAATTATTTGGCTAGGCTGCAGAAAACTCGAGTGAACCATATTTTTAACCAGATTATTTGTTTCTGCAACCGATTTCTTATGCGCACATGGATCATGAGAATTTTCATTTTTTTTTTTAGTATAACATTTCACAGCCATGAAGTTGTGTGTCAATACGCACGGTACATTTGTTTTTAATTCCTTTAGAACAATTCCAGTTATATGTTAAAGGCAAAATTCTTTAATAATTTTGGTTTCCAGAATTTTGCAATTTAGAATTTCGTTATCCAGAATTTTGTATTCCAGAATTTTGACTTCCATAATTTTGATTTCCGGTGTTTCGACTTCCGGAATTATGAATGCAGAATTTCCAAAAAAGCAGAATTTTTACCCCAACCCAATTCATTAACATTAAGATAAACAATTGAAATTAAGTAATAAAGTCTCAAATGTCGGCAGACTTTAGGGATTTTATGTGAAATTATCTAATTTTTCTAGCTGTGGTTGTTGTTGTTGAAACCTTACATAGCAGGCACATCCACTTCTTATCGCTATCTCTTCCCCTTTTATTAAACTTCCTTACACTTTCTATTTCTATTTCTCTTTTTCTTAATTTTAAGTTTATCTTTATCTTTATCTTTATCTTTATCTTTATCTTTATCTTTATCTTTATCTTTATCTTTATCTTTATCTTTATCTTTATCTTTATCTTTATCTTTATCTTTATCTTTATCTTTATCTTTATCTTTATCTTTATCTTTATCTTTATCTTTATCTTTATCTTTATCTTTATCTTTATCTTTATCTTTATCTTTATCTTTATCTTTATCTTTATCTTTATCTTTATCTTTATCTTTATCTTTATCTTTATCTTTATCTTTATCTTTATCTTTATCTTTATCTTCTTTATCTTTATCTTTATCTTTATCTTTATCTTTATCTTTATCTTTATCTTTATCTTTATCTTTATCTTTATCTTTATCTTTATCTTTATCTTTATCTTTATCTTTATCTTTATCTTTATCTTTATCTTTATCTTTATCTTTATCTTTATCTTTATCTTTATCTTTATCTTTATCTTTATCTTTATCTTTATCTTTATCTTTATCTTTATCTTTATCTTTATCTTTATCTTTATCTTTATTTCTATCTTTATCTTTTTTAATCTTTATTTTTATTTTTATCTTCCTCTAAATTCTCTTTATTCCGCCCAATCTTTTTTATTTATCTTCCTTTTTATTTCTTAATATCCATCTTATTCTTGTTTAATTTAGCCACATTTACACCTGCTCCTACCTAATATGGAATAAATTCCAAAATATTTTTTTTCGTATTAGAGGGCGTCATATGTATCTTTGATTCCATAATTATACATATATGTAAATGATAAGTCCGAACAGAAGCCGAAGCCTGTACCAAACACAGCCCGAAGCGGGAAATGGATCTAACAAAACTGAAACTAGAACTCGATTCCAAAATAAGAAGATATACTGAAGGAGGGTCTAAAACCGAATGGAGAAGAATTTTAGGCTGAAAAATACAATCCGAAGCTGAACCTGGAACAGAAACCGGAATAGATGGAGGAACTGAATACAAAATTGGGACGGGAAAAGGACCCGAAACCAATAATAGAACAGGATGCTTAGTCTAAGCTGGAATTGAAACGGAATTTGAACCGGAGCTTAAACAGGAACAGGATACTTAGACGAAACCGTAATCGAAACCGGGATGAGGACCGGAACTAAACCCATAAAACGTCAAAGCAAAACCGGAACAGTATGGGAAAACGGAAACTGAACAGAGAGTTGAAACATACCAAAATTCAAAACTGCATCTACATAGTATTGAAACTAGAACTGAGATGGACCATAAACCGGAAATAAAACTTCAACAAAAAATTTATGAGAAAAAGCGAAGGAAAATGTAACTGCAACTAAATCTGCGGATCACAATCGAGCTTTACATGACATAGATTGTTTTTGAAAAACATTTAGTTTTTTTGGGAATATTTTTTTCTGTCGCTTTAATTTACGTTAAAAAATGAGACATTGGACTGAAAAATTTTAAATCAGGAAAACCATCACGTTTACTCATTTTAATTGCGAGTACTTAAAAAAAATTCAACATGCCGTGAAAAATTTTCTTCTTTCAACTAGAGGGTCCAAAACTGCCAATGACCCGTTATAATTAATTATAGAGCGGAACGAATTTCTCATGAAATAGTAAACAATTTTCGTTTTTCCATAGCCACTTCAGAACTCAGAACTAATTATGCAAAGCGGCGCCCAAGAAGTAACTCATTGTTTACACGCAATTCTATTCAATCGGGTTTGTCGTTGCAGTCTTTTGAATTGAATGGCGAGAATTTGCAAGCCAACAATCGATTAACATTGATGGCCGGCGAGAATCTTTTGTATGCGGTAAGTGTTTGTTTGTAATATTTTCACAGATTTCATTGCCTTACATTTGCCATGCTTTCCATTTCTTATACTTTCTTTTGTTGTTTTCTTTATTTTGCTTAACGCTTTGGTTACACTAAATTATGCATTAAATATATGTACAACGTTGAATGTGGCATATATGCATTTTAAGTGTTGTAATTTTTACGCAAATTACACGTTACACCAATATTGAACACTTCGAATACAAAAGATTGTGTAAAAGAAGGCGCAAAACTCAGAAGCGCACGCGCATGCGCAAAAGTAAGTGACGTTATGAACACCTTTAGGAAGTGTTGTAAATTGAAGGAAATGAATAAGTTTCACTTACAAAGCAGCACACATCTACATAAACTACTGTAGGCAATGGACAGATTTTGAAGGGCTATTACTTGTAGTGGCTGAGGGTTGCTTGTGGTGAAGAGATGGTTGCAGAGTGAATGGGCTGAGTTGGGTTGGTTGGCCGGTCAGTGCGAGAAATTGCCGCCATTAATATAAGCATGAGCGTGTGTGCATAGCTGAGAAGTAGCACAGAGCAGAAGCAGTTTTTGCAAAAATTATAAAGAAATTTTCGTCCAAGAAAAAAATATTCAATAATTGCACACTTAAGGCGTTACGATATTTTCGCACCTTTTAAAGTGTGGCTGGGCACAATGTGAATGTTGTTGTTGTTCAAAAACAACAAACAGTAGCGGCAGACTTAAATTAAAGCGAAGGGACAATTTTAATAAGTATGCATGGGATATAGTAACAGCAGCAATCGGGGACAAGAAGATGACACAAAAAAATTGAAATCGTGAAGTGTGAACATCAGCAACAATGGCCAGTAATCGACAACAATTGTCGGCAGAAAAATCAAAACGTATGGAAGTCAGCGTATATACCCAGATGTGGGTTAAGCAGTTGACTAATTATTATAACAACTACTTACCCAAGTGAGAATAAATAAAATACACATACTAAAATAAAAATTAAAAATAAAATGAAAGAAAATACAATCAACTAAAATAAATAAAAAAAATTATAAAAATTAATTTAAATAAAATAAAATGAAAATAAAATAAAATAAAAACAAAATTCAAAACAAATAAAATAAATTGAAACGAAATAAAATGATATAAAATAAGATGTGAAATGAAGGAAATAATCATAGCTTATGCCGCGTAAACACCTAATAAAAAATAAAAAAAATAAAATAAGATAGAATAAAAAAAAAACAAATAAAAAAATAAAATAAAATAAAATAAAATAAAATAAAATAAAATAAAATAAAATAAAATAAAATAAAATAAAATAAAATAAAATAAAATAAAATAAAATAAAATAAAATAAAATAAAATGAAATAAAATAAAATAAAATAAAATAAAATAAAATAAAATAAAATAAAATAAAATAAAATAAAATAAAATAAAATAAAATAAAATAAAATAAAATAAAATAAAATAAAATAAAATAAAATAAAATAAAATAAAATAAAATAAAATAAAATAAAATCAAATAAAATAAAATTAAATTAAATTAAATTAAATTAAATTAAAATAAAATAAAATAAAATAAAATAAAATAAAATAAAATAAAATAAAATAAAATAAAATAAAATAAAATAAAATAAAATAAAATAAAATAAAATAAAATAAAATAAAATAAAATAAAATAAAATAAAATAAAATAAAATAAAATAAAATAAAATAAAATAAAATAAAATAAAATAAAATAAAATAAAATAAAATAAAATAAAATAAAATAAAATAAAATAAAATAAAATAAAATAAAATAAAATAAAATAAAATAAAATAAAATAAAATAAAATAAAATAAAATAAAATAAAATAAAATAAAATAAAATAAAATAAAATAAAATAAAATAAAATAAAATAAAATAAAATAAAATAAAATAAAATAAAATAAAATAAAATAAAATAAAATAAAATAAAATAAAATAAAATAAAATAAAATAAAATAAAATAAAATAAAATAAAATAAAATAAAATAAAATAAAATAAAATAAAATCAAATAAAATCAAATAAAATTAAATTAAATTAAATTAAATTAAATTAAATTAAAATAAAATAAAATAAAATAAAATAAAATAAAATAAAATAAAATAAAATAAAATAAAATAAAATAAAATAAAATAAAATAAAATAAAATAAAATAAAATAAAATAAAATAAAATAAAATAAAATAAAATAAAATAAAATAAAATAAAATAACATAAAATAAAATAAAATAAAATAAAATAAAATAAAATAAAATAAAATAAAATAAAATAAAATAAAATAAAATAAAATAAAATAAAATAAAATAAAATAAAATAAAATAAAATAAAATAAAATAAAATAAAATAAAATAAAATAAAATAAAATAAAATAAAATAAAATAAAATAAAATAAAATAAAATAAAATAAAATAAAATAAAATAAAATAAAATAAAATAAAATAAAATAAAATAAAATAAAATAAAATAAAATAAAATAAAATAAAATAAAATAAAATAAAATTAAATAAAATTAAATAAAATTAAATAAAATAAAATAAAATAAAATAAAATAAAATAAAATAAAATAAAATAAAATAAATAAAAATTAAATAAAATAAAATAGTTTTTTCCTTTGCATGGTGCGTTCGAAATGGAGGCTGGGAGTACTGTCGTAAGCTGCACTGGTCATTCATTGAGCGCTTGGTACGCTACATGAATGATTGAGGCAGCTAAAATAAGCTACATTACACATACGTACAAATACATACATACATAATTGACTAAATGTGTTATGAAAACAAAAACTTATCACCGTCTGACGGACTCACTGTGCTAGCCTTAGGCGTCTTTTGAATATTGTACGAGAACTGCGTCTACAATAACAGCAAAAGCTACAAAAATGACACTTTCGAATGAAAAGAGAAAAAAAATAACAATCATTTGGTTTGCGTGACGCAGCTGCCACAAATCGGCTAACTGTCAGGTAGCGTATTGCATACATCGACTGCCTAAATGCCTATACCAACTACACTTCAGGCTCACTGTCCGAAACGGCGGCGACAACGGCTTCGGGTTTGCAGGCTCATTGAATAACTGACAGTAGCTCATGTCACTTGAATGGCCATAGCACACACATTGTGGTCGACAGTATGCACCACATCGTTGATCATTGGACGCCACCCCACCGACAACAAATTGATGAGGTGTTTCGTTTGTTTTTATGCTGCGGTGTGAAATTTTCAAAGTGACGACACTTTCTTTTCACACATCAGTCTCTGAGTCGCCTGCGCCGTACACCCGTAAATAAGTGTGTCTGCCATGCCACGCCTCTCAAATTAAAATTTATACATATCTTAACACTGCTATACCTCATGGTTGCTTACTCGTGTGACTAAAATTGAAGATGCCCTATGCGACCGAATATTACGGCAATCAGCAGCTGCGCGAAATTCTTATGGCGAAAGTATATTTAATTGGCGTAGAGCAAAAGCAATTTTGAGTATGTCAAGTGAAAGATGTGGCGGCTAATTTGACAAAAAATACTAAAAATTCTCCATGGACAAAGGTTAAAAAATTAAAATTATTTTGCTTAAATTAAAATTGTGCCAAATAATTAAAAATTTTGGCCATCATCTTTGACTTTGAAATAAAAAAGGAGCAAAAGCAGTCATGGGAAAGCAAAAGTTGCATAATTGAAAGTCATTTTTGTTGTTGTAGTTGTTGACCGAAGAGACCATACTAATACTGGCAAGTCTTCAACTCACCCACTTAGATTTATCATCACATAGTCAATTATTTCGATTGAAAATAAATTCCTTGCACTTTCGTTAGCCAAAAAAAAAAAAATACAAATCGAAAAATAAGCCAAAATAATTAGTATTTGCTAATAGTTTTCGTAGTTTAGTTAGAAAAAAAAAGTTTTTTAAAAATCATTAAGCAACTAATCGATTTTTTCATGAGTGATAAATGTTAAAATGTTTTGTGTCGAAAAAGGATAAGATAAATTTACCACTAAATGATCGTACAGCAAAAATTGTCAAAGTTGTGCATGACGAATGTGAAAGAAAAAAACAAAACAACGAAATACCACAATATCGTAAAAAATCCTCAACGGCGACAAAAATAATCAACAGCCGCATTACCTAAATAATTTGTCTAATTGCTGACCTGTTTAGCTTGTGGAAGTTCGTTGCTTAAGTCTAGTGTTTCGTTTTCAAGAAAATGAGTGCCGCTTTCTCAGCCTAGTGGAATTTATGTTGATGTGGCGTAGTGTGATGGATTGGCATTTCATGGCGTCAATATTTATCCGTTCTTCTAACTTTTCTGTTACTTACCCATAATGATCCCAAAAATACCCCAAAATAATTTTAAAATAATGCCAAAACGACCCCAAAAAGACCCTTAAATGTTCCCACAATGATCTGAAATTGAACCCAAACCGACCCAAAAATTATCCCAAAATGATTCAAAAATTATCACAAAATGACCCTAATATAATCCCAAAATGATGCAAAAATGATTCCAACATGGCCCCAAAATTATTCCCAAATTACCCCAAAAAGACCCTAAAATAAACCCCAAATAATGCCAAAACGACCCCAAAAAGACCCTTAATTGTTCCCACCATGATCTGAAATTGAACCCAAAACGACCCAAAAATTATCCCAAAATGATTCAAAAATTGTCACAAAATGACTCCAAAATGATCCGAAAATGACCCCAGAATTGTCCCAAATGAATCCAAAACTGAACCCAAAATGATCTCAAAATAGCCCCAAAATTATTCTAAAGTGACCCCTAAATGATCCTAAAATAATCCAAATATGATCCCAAAAGTATACAATACAAACAAAATACGGAAAATGGTAACCCTGGGCGATAACCCTACTTGAAAATATATTAGTTGGTATGTCGGCGAAAAAACCTTTCATTTGATACCCATATTGGCATATCTCGCTCTATAATTTAAAAAAAATTGAGATAGGTGGCAACCCTGTACACCCACCTAGTGGCAACTCCCAAGTGGATAGTCTTAGAATCAATCATACTATCTATATGCCAAATTCCATCCAAATCGGTCAAGCTGTTCCCGAGATAGTACCGGATATACATATATACATATATACTTCGGTAAGGTAGCAACCCTAGGTGACAGCCCTACTTGAAAATATTTTATTTGGATGTTTGGATGTCCAGACGTTTGCTTCTGTGTTGAAATTTTGTAGGCAGACAGCTTATAGTCTGGAAGGAAGTATAGGCTATTTTTTTTTCTTTTTTTTAATTTTGGGGGGCCCGGCCGTGCTAGGGCCGGTACTTCTCGATATTTTTGTTATTCCATATAACTCTGAGTAAAATTTACCTATACTTATGATATTTCACATACAGGTATAGAAACTTCGTACAATATGGGTATCAAACGAAACTGGAAGGTCCCAGGTCTCAGTTAGACTTCAATCTATTTCGATAAATTTATCGATAACTCAGTTATCGGTCGAAATGCGATTGCCCAAATACCTTAAAATTGCCCTACAATATGGGTATCAACCAAAATGGGGAGCTCCCAAGTTTCATTTGCAGGTCGATATACTTCGATTAATTTATGAATAACTGAAGTTAACTTCTTAGGCGGCGATGTAAAGTTTTGATTGAGAGTAAAATTTGAGAAAATGGCTGATGATGCAACGGAAATTATGCAACGGAAATAGAAATTGTAGCCGAATTCAGGCTTAGGGGAGTTTTTCCACAATGTTTAGCTGTGCAAATCAAATAGGAGGGGAAATTCTAGAATCTAGCTAACATTGCACAACCTGTAATAGTTAGGCCGAGCAGAATTCATGGGTGTTGCCACTTACGGCGGTTTAGAGTGTTGCCACCTATCCCAATTTTTCTTTAAACATAGAGCTAGATATGCCAATATGGATATCAAATTTGGATACAATTTGGTATATAGACAATTTGATTTATTCTAATATTACATACATGGGTGCTTCCACTTAAGGCGGTTTACAGGGTTGCCACCTATCCCAATTTTTTTTTAACATAGAGCTAGATATGCCAATATTGGTATCAAATGAAAGGTATTTTCGGCCCTATTCCAAATATGGTAATTTCAAGCAGGGTTGCCATTTAGGGTTGCCACCTAACCGCAATTTATTTATTTTTTGGATACAATTTGACATATGGGCAATTGATTCATTCTTAGATTAATTACATGGGTGTTGCCACTAAGGGTGGTTTACAGGGTTGCCACCTATCCCAATTCTTTTTAATCATATAGCTAGAAATGCCAATATGGGTATCAAATAAAAGGTTTTTTCGACCGTAATCCAAATGAAATGAAATCATTTGAATTGTTGAGTTGTTTCCATAATGAATCATTTTTAAAGTTACAATAGTTATTACAACAAAATGTTCACTTTGAGCTGTAAAATTTTCAATTTCACTTAAAATTTATCAACATTGCAAAGTTTTATATTATTGCAAATATTAATATTATCAACGATAGTAGCTAGTTTTACAAGGCAGTTTTTCTTTCAGCGAAGGTCTCGGTTTCATTTTTCAGTAAAAAATAGAAAAAATGCTAGCAAAAAACAAACACGAGCTTAAGATGTAGCCAATCAAATGTTCAAGAAGTCAAATCCAAAAAGAGCCAAGTTTAAAAATATAAAACTTACAAAATAACAATAAGTAATGACAGCAACGGCATTAGGAATACCAACAACAATATACACACACACATATATATGTATATATAAAACATCTCCTATATACCTAAATACATATTTATTTATTATAAGTTTGATGGACAAAAAAGTTGTCAAGCCAATAGACAGCAGCAACAATAACAACAACAACAACAACAACTGCTTAACTAATAATAAATGCAGATAAAACACACAAACAACAAATGTTAGCAGTAGTATTAGTAGTAGCAGCAGCAAAAAGTTGCCTGGCCAATGTGGAGACTTCCTGCTTTGCAACGCTTAAGCAGCATTTTCATCGTTCATTGCGCGTATTCAACTTGGATCCCCAACATTAAGCAGCAAAATATCAGCTTATTGTTGTTATTAATTTTGCTACTTTTACTTTGGCTCATACTTATACACATACATACATACACACATTCAAGTATATTGGCCACTACTTAGGTGGCTGCCATAGCATCTAACTGCCCAACTGACTGACATGCAACTTTTGTTCGGCTGCCTCTTGACTTTATCGACAGCTTTGACTGCAAATTTCTTCGTTGTGGTAAGTATTAGTTGCACGTCTTCTGCTTCTTCTTCTTCGTTCTCATCTTCTTCTTCTTCTTGCTGCTACTTAGTCGTCTACTCATTCGTGATTCGCCTGTCGTGAACGCGCGCTGGTGGCGCTGTCGATTTAAGCTTTGGTGGCGCTAAATGCGTTTACTTATCGGCATTGTTCGATGTGCATTGAATCGATTGAATATTCTTCTTCGACGTCTGCAGTCTTTACCGCTGTGATCCCTCGACGGCGCATCCACTTTCGTTTGGTGTTTTTTGCTGCTGTGTCCACTTCTTCGTTGTATAAATATTATTTGCTGTGTTATTTCTTTTAACAAATTTTATATTATTTTAGTTAGATAAGGTGGCCTCCTTCAGTTTGTCTTTTTCTCCTTAGTCTCTGTTCGTCTTCACTTAATCCAGGGCTTGCTTGTGAGCGCACGTTCGATTTTTATTACAGCAAATTGGAATTTAATTTGTAATTCGCTTTCATAGCCCTACAACTAATTGAAGTGAATGGAATGAAGGAGAGAAAATGGTGTGAAAAAGTTTGGAGGAGATTATGAAGCTTTGTGGTATAAAATGATCAAATATGTCAACAAATATAGCATTCAAAGCCCGCTCTCCTAAAATTATCTTAAAACCCGTGCAGGCCTGAATAAAAAAAAATTACTACATACATGGCTCCAAAAATAATTTAGAGATGATCACAGAAGAGTATTCAAACGGCCCATACCATTACCACACCATTACCATACCATTACCATACCATTACCATACCATTACCATACCATTACCATACCATTACCATACCATTACCATACCATTACCATACCATTACCATACCATTACCATACCATTACCATACCATTACCATACCATTACCATACCATTACCATACCATTACCATACCATTACCATACCATTACCATACCATTACCATACCATTACCATACCATTACCATACCATTACCATACCATTACCATACCATTACCATACCATTACCATACCATTACCATACCATTACCATACCATTACCATACCATTACCATACCATTACCATACCATTACCATACCATTACCATACCATTACCATACCATTACCATACCATTACCATACCATTACCATACCATTACCATACCATTACCATACCATTACCATACCATTACCATACCATTACCATACCATTACCATACCATTACCATACCATTACCATACCATTACCATACCATTACCATACCATTACCATACCATTACCATACCATTACCATACCATTACCATACCATTACCATACCATTACCATACCATTACCATACCATTACCATACCATTACCATACCATTACCATACCATTACCATACCATTACCATACCATTACCATACCATTACCATACCATTACCATACCATTACCATACCATTACCATACCATTACCATACCATTACCATACCATTACCATACCATTACCATACCATTACCATACCATTACCATACCATTACCATACCATTACCATACCATTACCATACCATTACCATACCATTACCATACCATTACCATACCATTACCATACCATTACCATACCATTACCATACCATTACCATACCATTACCATACCATTACCATACCATTACCATACCATTACCATACCATTACCATACCATTACCATACCATTACCATACCATTACCATACCATTACCATACCATTACCATACCATTACCATACCATTACCATACCATTACCATACCATTACCATACCATTACCATACCATTACCATACCATTACCATACCATTACCATACCATTACCATACCATTACCATACCATTACCATACCATTACCATACCATTACCATACCATTACCATACCATTACCATACCATTACCATACCATTACCATACCATTACCATACCATTACCATACCATTACCATACCATTACCATACCATTACCATACCATTACCATACCATTACCATACCATTACCATACCATTACCATACCATTACCATACCATTACCATACCATTACCATACCATTACCATACCATTACCATACCATTACCATACCATTACCATACCATTACCATACCATTACCATACCATTACCATACCATTACCATACCATTACCATACCATTACCATACCATTACCATACCATTACCATACCATTACCATACCATTACCATACCATTACCATACCATTACCATACCATTACCATACCATTACCATACCATTACCATACCATTACCATACCATTACCATACCATTACCATACCATTACCATACCATTACCATACCATTACCATACCATTACCATACCATTACCATACCATTACCATACCATTACCATACCATTACCATACCATTACCATACCATTACCATACCATTACCATACCATTACCATACCATTACCATACCATTACCATACCATTACCATACCATTACCATACCATTACCATACCATTACCATACCATTACCATACCATTACCATACCATTACCATACCATTACCATACCATTACCATACCATTACCATACCATTACCATACCATTACCATACCATTACCATACCATTACCATACCATTACCATACCATTACCATACCATTACCATACCATTACCATACCATTACCATACCATTACCATACCATTACCATACCATTACCATACCATTACCATACCATTACCATACCATTACCATACCATTACCATACCATTACCATGTGAATGGTAATGTAATGGTAATGTAATGGGTAATGTACTGGTAATGTATGGTAATGTAATGGTAATGTAATGGGTAATGTAATGGTAATGTAATGGTAATGAATGTAATGGTAAGTCACCATACCATACCATACCATTACCATACCATTACCATACCATTACCATACATTACCATACCATTACCATACCATTACCATACCATTACCATACCATTACCATACCATTACCATACCATTACCATACCATTACCATACCATTACCATACCATTACCATACCATTACCATACCATTACCATACCATTACCATACCATTATCATACCATTACCATACCATTATCATACCATTACCATACCATTACCATACCATTATCATACCATTACCATACCATTACCATACCATTACCATACCATTATCATACCATTATCATACCATTATCATACCATTACCATACCATTACCATACCATTACCATACCATTACCATACCATTACCATACCATTATGAGAATTCACCTGCTAAGTCTTTTTTAATAAATTTCGTTGTCATTTGATAAAGAGTTCTTTGAGTAGGTATTTATGGAGTACACATAAACAGATGACTGGACATAGGTAGTGTATGTGTGTTTGTCTACATCCTAGCATATCTATCTACAAAAAATATTCTTACTTCATTATCCTCAATGGAATGCAGCAACAAAATTAAGCTGTGAGTTCTTCCAGTCCCTTAATCCTTCGAACAATTTGTATTCATTTCATACAAAAATTTTTTCTCATTGTTTAACTATTTTTTCATAACCTTCATGTACTCTTTATGTGTGTAGTTTTTCAAACCTCCCGCATAGTTTTTTCGAACAATTGAGCATTGGCGAGCATTCAAGTTGACACTTTCATTGGCTATTGTTCAAGGTTTTTTTGTTGCTATTGTTTTTTGAAACAAAAAGATATATTTCACCTGATACAACTTAGTTTTGTTCCATTGAAGTTGCATCCATATCAGAGATCGGCAAAATTTAAACGTGAGGTGTACCTATTAGTGAACGGGCCAATTTTATCTATATATATAAAAACCAGTATATACCCGCGGCCTTGCCCGCCTCTGCGAAGTACCCTTTCAAAATTTTAGATAAAAATTCGATCGTCGAAGTTCACCAAATTTATTTGACCAATCTATCAAATAAAAAAAATCGTTGGAAGATCAATTATTTGTCGTGGTTCCTAGAGTTTTAAAAAAATAGTATTTATTGAAAGACGTTTTTCAAGAATTTTTTTTAATATACATGTCCTTAAAATCGATTGAAAGTGAGGTTTCTAATTTTAAATATTGTTTTGGCTTTAAGTATGGATATAAATGTCTCAGAAAGCATTTATCGAATAGTTCATCTAAACTTCAAACTTTGATATTTATATAATATTATTGAATACTGAAGCATTTACAAAGGGTATTTAAAATTTTCAAAATTCCCATTAATGGGGAGAGGTAGATTGATTAAATAATTTAAGTTTTTCTGGCGATCACGTTTTGACCGATAACTCAGTTATCGATAAATATATCGAAATACATATATCGAAGTCCAAATGAAACCTGGGGCCATCCCCTTTCGTTTGATACCCATATTGCAGGGAAGATTTAAGGTTTTTGAGCAACCAAATTTTCACCGATAACTAAATTATCGATAAATTTATCGAAATATATTGAAGTCCAAATGAAACCTGGGGCCATTCCCTTTCGTTTGATGCCCATATTGTAGGGCAATTTTAAGGTTTTTATTCAATAAAATTTGCACCGATAACTCAGTTATCGATAAATTTATCGAAATATGTCGAAGTCCAAATGAAACCTGAGGTCATCCCCTTTCGTTTGATACCCATATTGTAGGGAAAATTTAAGGTTTCTGGGCAATCTCATTTCGACTGATAACTCAGTTATCGATAAATTTATCGAAATATATCGAGGCCCAAATGAGACCTGGCACCTTCCAGTTTCGTTTGATACCCATATTGTTCGAAGTTTCTAGGGACCTGAAAATTGGTAAAGACCTATATGATGGTCACATAACAAGGGGGGTTATCAGAAAAGGGGCGTGGAACCTCCCATACAAACTCAATTTTTCAAGCAGAATATCTGGGAAAGGGTTGAAGGTAGGGACCTGAAAATTGGTATAGAGCTATAGGATATCAAAACCATAAATAAGAGTTATGAGAAAAGGCGGCTTGGCACACAACCACACAACCTTAATTTCTTGAGGTTGAATGTCTCTAAATGTCTCTAAATGGGGTAGGGGGCTGCAAATTAGCATAGAGATATAAGTAGGGAAACCAGGTAGTGAGAGGTTAGATGAGATCGATCCCTACCACCTTCAAAAAAACTGTGGATAATAAAAAGGGGGCGTGGCACCTCCCATACGAATGAAATACTTCATAGTCCATATCTCTGGAAGTATTTAGGTTAGACCACGAGGCGTGGTTCCTCCTATACGAAGGAGATAGGGATATGGATTAAAATAGATATAGGGAAACTTTATTAAAAAATAATCCAACATGAAACATGAAGAGAATGGTAAGGAAAGGACCGGAAAGGAAAGGAAAGGGAAGGAAGGGAAAAGAAAAAAATTAAATGAAGGGGAAAAGCGGGAAAGGAAGGGGAAGGAAATGCCAGGAAAGGAAAGAAAGGGGCAGAAAAAAGAAGGAAAGGAAAGGAAAAGAAAGGAAAGGTAAGTAAAAGAAACGAAAGAAAATAAAAAGAAATGATGGGCAAGGAATCGAAAGGAACGGAAAGGAGAGGAAGGGAAAGGAGAGGAATAGAAAGGAAACGAAAGGATAAGAAAGGAAAGGGAGGAAAAAGGGAAAGGAAAGTGAAGGAAAGGAAAGGAAAAGACAGGAAAGCCCAGGAAAGCAAAGACAATTAAAGGTAAGGAAAGGAAAGTAAAGGAAAGTAAAGGAAAGGAAAGGAAAGGAAAGGAAAGGAAAGGAAAGGAAAGGAAAGGAAAGGAAAGGAAAGGAAAGGAAAGGAAAGGACAGGAAAGGAAAGGAAAGGAAAGGAAAGGAAGAGAAAGGAAAGGAAATTAAAGGAAAGGAAAGGAAAGGAAAGGAAAGGAAAGGAAAGGAAATGAAAGGAATGGAAAGGAAAGGAAAGGAAAAGAAAAGAAAAAAAGGAAAGTATAGGAAAAGATAGGAAAGGACAGGAAAGAAAAATAAACTACGAGAGAGGATAGGAAGAGAAATAGGAAGAAAGCTGAGGAAAGGGAAGGAAGGTAGAGGAAATAAAAGGAAAAGAAAGGAAAGGAAAAGAAAGGAAAGTACAAGAAACAAAAGGAAAGAAAAGAAAAGTAGAGAGTAAAAGGCAGAAGGAAGAAGAATGTGAAGAAAGGAAAAAAACGTTAAATCAAAGGAAAGACACTTCAAAAAACGTAGTAAATTTTAATAACGTTTTTTGGTCGAATTTCAACCACTGAACAAACTCTAGTATTAATTTAATATATATAACTGAAGGGAAAGTAAGTACATTTTAAAGTACCAAAACTTTAAAGCTATCATGCACATTAGCCATGAGAGCGCTAAAAAACAATTAACTGTCAAACAACACGTTGCAAAGGCAATCAAAAAATTATGACAAAAACAACAAAATGAAGATAAACTTAAGTTGAAGTGCAATAAAAAGAAATTAATGCGCAAAACATACAACAAGACAACAAATTCAGCTGCCATTACCATTGCAACAACAACCACAACAAGGACATAATTGAAAGACAATGAGATGCCATAACAATTCGTCTGCTGCAAGTGCAACTCGTATGTATATTCTAAATATATGTTTGTGTGTGTGTGTTTTGTGCATTTTAACTTGATTAATTTGGCATTTTCGTGTTAATGCTAATGACTTAACTT
>CAXKVI010000001.1:158583484-158635984 GCA_964058755.1 Campiglossa producta
TATTTTATTTTATCTTATTTTATTTTATTTTATTTTATTTTATTTTCTTTTCTTTTCTTTTATTTTATTTTATTTTATTTTATTTTATTTTATTTTATTTTATTTTATTTTATTTTATTTTATTTTATTTTATTTTAATTTTTATTATATTTTTCACATAACGCTTGGTTGCTTAAAGCCAAACTTTACTTCAAGTAATACAATGTTTGAATATCAACAATTACTTCGATTACAACCCTCATTTTCCCACAGCTACTTCTTTGTGCTTTCATTGTTGCTTGCTTTATTCAATTCAACCAAAATTTTAATATACTTATTTAAAAAATGACAAAAAGAGGTTTCCACCAAAACTGGGTAATTATTAGGCTTGCTGATAAGCGTGCGCAGCTTATATGCAACATGCCAACTTACAGTAGAAATTAATGAAAAAAAGCCTTAAAACAAATTAAAGCGAAATCACCAAAAAAAAAATGCTAAACAACAAAAACATTTCCACTTGCGTGTGGCCTTTGCAAGCAAGCAGACAGCGGCCTCAGCGCAGAGCAGCACAGAATCATTCGCCTTCAAAGTTGCTCAGCGGCAGCTCTTAATTGGTGTGGCAACCGTGGAGCAACGCGCTCACGTGGCGACTCCCAAACTTGGCACTGAGTGACGCGTTTGCTTTCGCTGTTTTTTTTTCTCCAGTTGTTGTTATTGTTAACGCTGCTGTCTGCTCCATTCAATGACTCAATTATAAAATGTTATTGTTTTAATTTTTAATGATGTAGTCGTTTCGCAAATTAAGCTGAGCGTCGGCTTTTTTTGTTATTTTAAATTAAACTTTTTTTGTTTGTAATTTTGCACTTTGACAATGTGGGAAAGATGAGAAAAATTAGTTGATTTTTTAGACCCCCGTCGTGACTAATTATCTACGTTTCTTTTTTTGTTGCTATATTTATAAATCTATTTAGTTAATTGCTAAATTTGTGTGCGAGTTAAAAAGTGCTTTAAACTTGGCCAAGTATTTCCAGCTGCGCGCTTGTTGAGGCCTACGAGACAGCGTCATTCGCCTCATTTGGCCATATTAAAATTTCGCACTCCATGAACTTAACTGGGCTTTTCCGCATTCGCGCATGCTGCTAGTTGCCATCTTAATATGATTTGTATGCTTTGACCCCTCCGTGGCCTCTTTCAATTAGATTTGTCTACAATTTAATTACTAGCTGGCGCTTTTGTTACTACTTTTAGTGTCTATCATAATTGTGCGTGCGTGCTAACACAAAATATTAAAACAATTTTTTGCTTGTCATTGACTAAATGGCTTTATTGTTTATTAAATTTGCAAACAATATAAATAAATCAAAATTGTTGGCATTCCGTAATAATTAAATTTGAACTCAGGTCAGCAGAAGGACAAGTATTTTCATCTATTTTTTAATAATTTCATAATTGCGTATAGCGCTCAGCATAAAGTTTTTAGTATACAATCCGAACTCTACAATTCGAAAGACTTAGGAAACGAACCTCTCTACTTTAGAACTGTCAAAGAGATGGTGAGCTTCGATTCTTTTTGCATTGCTCCGCTCTAAGAGTGTAACAAAACCTTTGTGGGATAGCCTTTCTTATCGATGGAGCAGAGAATGCTTAATCTCCAGTCTTTGATACATTTCATATACGGAACAATATGACAGGAAGCTGTAATTTTTTTTTTCTTTTTGGTTGATATATATTTTTTTTTTCATTTTTTGTATTGTTTTGAAAGTTTTCACATAAAGTTTCCAAAGTCTTTATTATACCTATGTATATATGAGTTTTTTGAACTCACACAGAATCATCTTTGCATCTCCTTTTACTACTGCTTCGACAAGTTAAGTACCCAAAAGGTCACTAGTGGCATCACAACTCCAAGAGAGGTGAGCAGCACTTCTTAATTGTTTTATATAAAACCACACCATTAGTAGCATCATTAAGTGATGAACTTGCTTAGCGGTAAAAAACAAATTGTAACAATCATAATAAGATCATGACTATAACGTTTGGACGTATCGTCACTACCGCGGTTAAGGCAGCTCTGTTTTTATTTTATTTGAGATTATTATTTTATTTATTTTTTATTTAATTCCAATTTAGTTATTTTTTTATTTACTTATTTTAATTTATTTTTATTTAATGTTCATTTATTTTATCATATTAAATTTTTATTTTTTTATTTTTTTTTTCTTTTTAATTTTTTCTTTTTATTGTATTTAATTTTATTTTATATTTTTCATTTTATTTTATTTTATATATGTAATTACTTTATTTTTTATTGTTTTATTTTGTTTGATTTTATTTTATTCTTTATTTTCTTTTATATTATTTGATTTTTTTTTTTTCTTTTTTTTAACTTATTTATTTTTCCTTTCTTTTATTTTATTCTATTTTTTATTATATATTAATTTTTATTATTTTTATTTTATTTCTTTTTATTTCTTTTCCTTTTCTTTTTTTGTTATATTAGCTTTTTATTAAATTTTTTTTATTTTTTTATTTTGTTTTATTTTTTTTTTTTATTTTATATAATTTTATAATTTTTTTATTTTTTTCACTTAAGTTAATTTTTTTCCTTTTCTTTTATTTTATTTATCTTTTTTTTATTTGTTTTTTTTTTTTATTTTGTTTTATTTTATTTAATTATATTTTTTTTTTTTTCATTTTATCTTATATAATTTGTTTATCTTTTATTTTAATTAATTTTTTATTTTCCTCTTTTTTAATTTTTTTTTCTTTTATTATTTTTATTATATTTTATTTTATTTTTTATTTAATATATTTTTTTCATTTTTTTATTTTTTATAATTTTTTCTTTTTTCTATTTAAATTTATTTTTTTTCTTTTGCTTTCCTTTATTTTATTTTATTTTTTGTTTTTTTCTTTTATTTTTTATTGTACATATTAAATTTTTATTTATTTTTTTTAATTTAAATTTATTTTTTTTATTTTCCTTTCTTTTATTTTATTTTATTTTATTTTGTTTTGTTTTTTTTTTATTTTATAAAATTTTTTTTTCATTTTATTTTATATAATTTTATTATTTTTTATTTTTTTCACTTAAATTAATTTTTTTTTCCTTTCTTTATCTTTTCTATTTGTTTTGTTTTTTATTTTGTTTTATTTTATTTAATTATATTTTTTTTATCATTTTATCTTATATAATTTGCTTATTTTTTATTTTAATTAATTTTTTATTTTCCTGTTTTTATTTTTTTTTTCTTTTATTATTTTATATTTTACTTTTTATTTAATTTATTTTTTTCATTTTATTTTATTTTATATAATTTTATCTTTTTTATTTAAATTTATTTTTTTATTTTCCTTTCCTTTATTTTATTTTATTTGTTTTTTCTTTTATTTTTTATTATACATATTAAATTTTTATTTATATTTTTTAAAATTTTTTTTATTTCTATTTTTTATTTTCCTTTTTTTATTTTATTTTATTTAATTTTTTAAATTTTTCTATATTTAAATTAATTTCTTTTTATTTTTCTTTCTATTTTTATTTTTTTTTTTAATTTTTTTATATTTTTTTTTTCTTTTATTTTTTTATTGTATTAATTTATTTATTTTTCTTTATTTATTGTTTGTTTTATTTATTTTATTTTTTTCCTTTATTTTATTTTATTTAATTTTATTTTCCTTTCTTTTATTTTATTTTATTTTTTGTCTTTTATTTATTTTTATTATATTTTATTTTTTATTGTATTAAATTTTTCTTTATTTTTTTTAGGTATTCCTTTTTTATTATTTTGTTTTTTATTTTTTTTTTTCTTTATTTTTATTTTATCAATTTTATCTTATTTAATATAATTTTTTTATTTTTAATTATTTAAATACATTTTTTTTCCTTTTTTTCTTTTATTTTTTGTTGTAATAAATTTTTATTTTATTTTTTATTTGTTTTATTTTATTTAATTTTATTTTACTTTATTTTTTTTTTTTTCAAGAAAGTGTCACTTTCAACCGCTTGTCGAGTACCACCATAATTAACTCTTAAACTTAAAGACCCATTATATTGGTCACCATTCAACTAATGACATAAAAACCCGCCTAATTGTACAGTTAACAGTTCATTATAGTCACTACATCTTTGTTGATATCCAATCACTTTCCCAAAAGCCCAAAAACAATAGAGCCACAAGCCAGCAATGGAGTGATTAATCACTGCTCTCCTTATTTAATATGGCAATTTGCTGAAAATCTGTGCCACAGGCGATAGCCTAAGAAATTAACCAAATATACAACCAAACAAAGCAAGCAAATCTATCCATTTAACCATTTCGCTGCTACTGGTCAACAATTCAGAGAATGGTATAAATTTCATGTGAACAACATTTTTAGCTAATTTAATAAAAAAAATTGTAACAATTTTAAATGTTGTTGGCGCATGCACATGAGCTTGTCTCAGTGAATTCAAAGTTTTTTTGTAGCTCTTTTGTTGTTTTTCTATCATTACACGGCAGCTACATTGTGTTACCTTTCGCTAGCGCAAGTAAGCCATTAAAATCGGAAAAATGGGAGGCAGCCGCCGAGAGTAGAAAAAAAAAATCACAGCTTCTTAGACAGTTAAATAGCGACATTTAACAACATTGTAATTGCCAAGCAGCGACAAGAAGGCAACGTCCAAGAAAAAACAGCTTCAACAACAGCTGTAATAAAGAAATTGTAAAAAACAACAACAATACGAGCTGAGCCTATTACAAGTGAGAACAATAGAAACGCAAGTAAACATGGAAAAAGTCTAACCGATTGCTTTATACCCTGATGCAGCTTTGAAAGGCATTCCAATTAATTTTGGAAAAAAAAGTAATTTAAGAAAAATCTTATACTAAAATGCTAGCAGCTTATGCTTAGTTCGCAAAAAAGTCCCTTAAGGCTTCTAAAATTACATAATTTTCATATTTGGCTCATATTTAGGAGACTGTGTAACAAATCTACATCTTTGAAAATTTTTAAAAGGATAACAGGATTCTTTGCAAGGATATTGAAAAAAATGTAGTCACGAGAAAAGGACACTGGAATTTCAAATGCTTTTTTAGCATATTGCGTTACAATATGTTTTCTAGCAAAAATTATTGAGCACATCTTGAATCTTTGCAATTATTGTGCACTTTTTATAGGTAATACACAGCGTATGAGTAACATTTACCTGTTCTTTTAATAATTGTTTTTGAAAAGAACAGCTAAATTGTATTAATTTTTTTGGTCGATATCTTCGAACCAGATTGAGGTTTCGAAATAAAACTAACACTACTTTCAGGCCCGCATGGACACCTTTTATTTGATACCCATAAAATCAATTTCCTGGGTATGTCCTATCCATCTCCTGTGCATCTTTTAATATTTGCATACACATTTTCAGAACTTTTATTACAAAATAAGTTTTTAAAACACATAGGGTTTTGAACAAGTTGCAGGATAATAATTTTAAAGGACATTACTCCATATCCTTGAAGGATAATTTAAAAAAAATTACATTTATTCTATATTTCAAACGCAATGGAATTTAGTAGCTTGCTCAGTGCTATCAATTTAGCGCTAACTTTACTTACCCAAAGGATCCCAAAATTACCCAAAAATAATCACAAAATAATCCTAAAATGATACCAAAAAGACCCTTAAATGTTCCCAAAATTATACGAAATTGAACCCAAAAATTATCCCAAAATTACCCAAAAAAAAACACAAAATGATCCAAAAATGATCCAAAAGTGATTCCCAAATGACGCCAAAAACACCCTTAAATCTAACCTAAAATGATCCAAAAATCTTCCCAAAATAATCCTAAAATAATCCCAAAACGACCCCGAAAAGACTCTCAAATGTTCCCAAAATGACCCAAAAATTATCCCAAAATGACTCCAAAATTATAAGAAAGTTACCCCAAAATTGTCCCAAATTAATCCAAAATTGAACCCAAAATGATCTCAAAATAACCCCAAAATTATTCAAAAGTGACCCCTAAATAATCTCAAAATGATCCTAAAATATTCCAAATATGATCCCAAAAATATACAATACGGTAAAATGGTAACCTTGGGCGGCTACCCTACTTGAAGATATTTTAGTTGGTATGTCGGCGAAAATACCTTTCATTTGATACCCACATTGGCATATCTAATTCCATAATTTAAAAAAATTAAGATAGGTGGCAACCCTATACATCCCCCAAGTGACAACCCCCAAGTGGATAGTCTTAGAATCAATCACACTATCTATATGCCAAATTTCATCCAAATCAGTCAAGCTGTTCCCGAAATAGTTCGGATATACAAATATACTGCGGAAAGGTGGCAACCCTACTTGAAAATATTTTTGTTGGCATGTCGCTCAAAATACCATTTATTTGATACCCATATTGGCATATTTTGCTACAAAATTTAAAAAAAAAATTGAGATAGGTGGCAACCCTGTAAACCGCCCCAAGTGGCAACCCCCAAGTGGATAGTCTTAGAATCAACCATACTATATATATTAGGGTGATTCAAAAAAAATGTCGACTTGGTCTTACCCCCTAAAAAGTTAGGTATTGATGAGAAAATAAGCCTTGCAAAAAATTAGCGCTCTAACTTAACCCTTAGGGGTGGCTATTTTCTTTCGGCCTTGCCCATACATTTTGTATGGCGAAAAATGGCATTTTTTTCAAAGTGAATTTTCTTTTAATTTTTGGAACTTTTTTAAAATATTTTTACATACTCTTAAAGATGAAGCTTTGAAGCTTCCAACATGGTATGACATGTGCGGTTATCTTAACTATTAAGATAATTACAGCCATTTGAAAATGGCTGAGTTTTGTACTATTGCACACACATACACGTATAAAATCTAGTAAATTTTAAATGGCTGTAATTATTTTAATAGTTAAGATAACCGCACATGGCATACCATTTTGGAAGCTTCAAAGCTTCAACTTTAAGAGTACGTAAGAATATTTTGAAAAAAGTTTCAAAAGTTGAAAGAAAATTCACTTTGCAAAAAATGCTATTTTTCCCCATATAAAATGTATAGGAAAAGGGCAAAAAAAAAATAGCCACCCCTAAGGGTTAGTTAATTTTTTGCAAGTCTTATTTTCTCATCAATACCTATAGTTTCCCCCTGTAAGACCGAAAAAAGAACCAAATTTTTTTTATTTGAATCACCCTAATATATATTCAAAATTTCATCCAAATCGGTCAAGCGGTTCCTGACATAGTCTGGATAGACAAATTTACAGAAGGTAAAATAAATAAAACGCGGTCAGGTGGCAACTCTAGGGGTTACCCTGCTTGCAATTATCATATATGGAATACGGTTGAAAATAACATCCATTTGATGCCCATATTGGCATATGAAAAATTTCCCTATCCTCGACATTTGATAGATGATCCCTATGTGGAATTTTTTTTCTGATTCCTAACATCTATGTAATCATTTGGTTAAAAAGTAGAACAGTTTTCGAGATATTTTGAAATTTCACGAGCATTGCAGACAGAAAAGCGAAAGAAAAAATGCGACGCAAAAATTAGAAAAATGCGCTTCATTTTCATTTGTAGTCATATTTTATGAGCTAATAAATTTTTTCAGCTATTTTTTGTATAATTGTAGCTTGCAGCATTTTAAGTGGAAGTCTTTGGAGCATACGCAGCAAGTGTTCATCTTGTGCACTTACATTTTTTTCTGTTATTTTCTTTTAATCAACTTGTTTTGCTCCATTTTAATGTCACTTTTTACTTAAATACGTATACACATACAATAATGCAAGAAAAACAAAAACCACTTTTGTAAACCGCTCATATACCTCTTCATCTAATACAACAACAGCAACGATTCATACAATATTGCTAGAGCAATAAAAAGTGGCGTAATAGTTAAAGCTCATTAAATCGTACCTGCGCATGCGCGAACATCGTAATAAGCACATTGCGCCAGCATCCCAGCACAAGAAATGCGACTAAAAAATGAAAAGAAAAATGGAAACAAAACTATTTCAGGAAAATTGTAAAAGCATGTCTAGCACAAGGTTAGGTTAGGTTAGGTTCAAGTGGCTACCGTAGAGGCACACCTAGGCCAGTATTAAAAGGCCCGTTGTGATACCACCAACACTAGGAAAGTCAGTTCCGGGACCCTGCCATATGGAAAATCCCGGTATTAACGGAATTCTCCACATAGCAGAATCCCGGGACTGACTCCACCGTTTCCTCCTCCTCATCATCCTTACAACTCCTACAGCATCGTCGGTAGGGCACACCAAGTCTTTCTGCGTGCCTACCAATGAGGCAGTGCCCAGTCAATACGCCTATTAATATGGAGATTTCTCTTCTCCTTAGGGCATAAATTTGTCTCGATCTTTTATGATCCCATTTCGGCCAGGTTTCTTTGGATATCCGGCATCCTGGAGATTGCAGCCATCTTTCGTTGGCTTGGCGGAGTGTGTACTCCTTCAGCATAAGCTTGCAAGTGGCAAACGGCATACCTAAGCGCTCTTTATCCCGAAGAACCTGCTTGGTCGTGCCCTGCCTCGCAAGTTCGTCTGCCCTACAATTTCCCTCAATGTCCCTATGCCCCGGGACCCATGTGAGGTTCACGCGATTCTGTTGGGCCATCTCCTGTAGAGATCGACGACAGCTGAGCGTCAGTTCAGAGTTGAACGAATAAGAGCCAAGGGATTTGATGGCCGCCTGGCTGTCGCTGAATATAAAAATGTCGTGTCCGATAGTGTGTTGGCCTATCCAAGCCGCGGCGTCCATGATTGCTGAAACTTCAGCCTGGAAGACACTGCAGTGATCAGGTAGTCTGAAGGAGAGCTCAAGGTTCAGATCCTTTGAATAAACCCCTCCTCCAACTCTGCCGTCTAACTTCGAGCCATCAGTATAAATGGAAGTGCCGCCATGAGTGGCGGGACTCCGATCCGTGCTCTCCCATTCTTCCCTGCTGGGAATGTTGATTTTAAAACAGCTATCTCCGACTGTTGTGGTCGCACAACGATCCGTGCTCAGCGGAAGAAAGCTATAGGATCCCAAAATACAGGCGTGTCCAGTAGTGCTTGCGCCCCAGCCGGACGTTTCCCTTAGACGTAGAGCCGATGCTGCTGCTACCCGGTGCCCTTCCAGATCGAGTGCCAAAATGCCAAGAATGGCCTGGAGTGCTTCATTGGGCGTTGTTCTTAACGCACCGCTTATACAGATCATGCAAGATCTGTGTACTTTACCTAGCAGATTAAGGTTTGTTGCCTTGCTCAGCGCAGGCCACCATACCACAACTCCATAGAGCATGATTGGTCGAATGATTGCGGTGTAGATCCATTTGCATATTTTGGGGCTGAGCCCCCATTTCTTTCCAATGGCTCTTTTGCATGTGTAGAGTGCAATACACGCTTTCTTCTGGCGCTGAAGAACATTCTCCTTCCAGGTTAGTTTCCTATCCAGAACTGTGCCTAAGAACTTGGCTTTGTCAGCCAGGTTCAGGTGCACGTCATTCAGTTTTGGTAGTGTTAGCGGTGGTATCTTATAGCGGTTGGTGAAAAGAACCAGTTCTGCTTTTCCCGGGTTGATGCTCAGTCCGCAGCGCGAGCACCATGTGGAAACCTCTCGCAGTGCTGCTTGCATCAAGTCGCACAGGGTTTGTGGGAATTTGCCCCTATATACTATAGCTAAGTCGTCTGCATATGCCACTACCTTCCCGCCCCCCCAGCTTGTGTCTCGCAGCATCGAGTTGACAGTGAGGTTCCATAGAAGCGGGGAGAGAACACCACCCTGAGGCGTTCCCCTTGTGACATAGCGTGATAAGTCAACCGAGCCCAGTGATGAAACTATTCGTCTACCCCTTAGCAGTTGATCAATAAGTCCAATAAGAGACCTGCTTATGCCCAGACTTGTTAAAGCGGTGTTTATAGCATCAGGGCTTATGTTGTTGAAGGCTCCTTCAATATCTAAAAAGGCCGCAAGACAGTACTCCTTCTCATACAGCGATTTTTCAATAACAGAAACTAGGCTGTGAAGCGCAGTTTCTGTAGATTTCCCTTTGGTGTATGCATGCTGATAGCTACAGATCAGGTTGCTATCAATAGTAGAGGAGAGGTAGTCATTTATTATCCTCTCGAAGGTTTTGAGCACAAAGGATGAGAGACTGATCGGCCTGTAGTCCTTCGGCTCGTAATGAGACGCCTTCCCCGCCTTAGGAATAAACACTACCGTGGCACTTCTCCAGGAGCACGGAATGTAGCTAAGAGCCAGGCAGGCTGTATAGAGAAATACCAGCCATTTGGCTGATGTCTCCAGCGTGTTTATGAGTTGTGCGGGAATAATCCCGTCTGGCCCGGCAGCCTTGAACGGTTCGAAGCTCTTAACCGCCCACCTAACCTTTTCCTCCGTGATGGGTATGTATACAGCCAGGTTTGTTGTAGGTGCTACGGGTTCCTCATGCAAGTTCCCTGGGAAGTGCGTATTCAAGAGCAGCTCTAGGGTTTCCCTCTCCGTGCTGGTCCAGGATCCGTCAGGTTTGCGCAAATAGCTTGTGGCTGTTTGAGTTTTTGAGAGCACTCGTCTAAGTCTCGCTGTATCGTCGACATTTTCGACCCCAGTGCAGAAATTTCTCCACGATACTCTCTTCGCCTGCCTCAGAGCTTTTTTGTAGGCCCTGAGTTTAACTTTATATTCGAGCCATTGAGTCTCCGTGCCAAGGCTCTTGGCCTTATTAAATTGTGTCCTACATGATTTTCGGAGCGAGTCCAGGTCGTAGGACCACCAATGCGGCCTATGTTTACCGCGTGGTTTTGGCACTGGGCAAGCCTGCTCTAAGGCATTCGAGAGCGCCGTTGTAAAGGTCTTTACCAGATCCTCCAACTCCCCTACTGATGAGGGGACTTGTGGGGGCAGTGCTGGTAAGTCCCTAGATAGTATTTCATTGTGTAGCTGCCAGTTAGTGTTACGTGGGTTGCGTTTCATAACCGGCTGCTCAACAGAAAAGTCTAGAACTATTTCTACGTACCGGTGGTCGGAGAATGAGTGCTCATCGAGAACGCGCCATTTTCTGACCCACTCATAAGCGCCTTCGCTGCAAATAGTGAGATCTATTACCTCCCTACGGGTTTTAGTAATAAACGTAGTCTAGCACAAACCAACGTACATAATTATAATTGTATGCGTCATTTTGTCTTTTAGTTGAATTTTTATTTGTCAAACGTTTTAACCAGATTGGATAACTTTAAAACGGTGAAAACAATTTTTTCTTTCGATAAAAATAGATTGTTTTAATTAATTCGTGAATTGTTGATAATTTTCCTCCCAAACGAAAGACTTAAGCAACGAACTTGCAATAATCCGTCAAGGTTTTTTTTGATACTTCATTTAATTTTATTTTAATTTGATGATTTGGTGCAGATTTTTTTCGGTTCTCTCACAATCTAGTCATTTTGAAAGTTTTCCCTTAAATGCTTTTATATATTTTTAACACAAATTGCAATATAAAATGGAGCAAAAAATCTATTTATTTGTTACAATCAATTTTATAACGGAAGTAACAGCAATTCAAATTACTACCATATTAGCTCCCAAATCCATCTCATTAATGCAAAAATATATTAAAGACGAAGTAGAATGAAGATCAATAAAAAATAATTGAAAGTAGCATTAAAAAAATTATGTTTTTTGAAATAATGTTTTTTTGTGCTCCATTTTAGATGAGCTTGCTTGACTTAGCTCAGTTGATAGCTTTGCCACATTTGGGTAAATCTACAATTATATTTAAAGGTGGATAATGTATTTACCTTTTTATGGGTAACCCCCATATTCATAAAAAATAAAATTGGTTTAGCTTTTTAAAATGATATTTTCATATAAATTTTGTTTAATAAGAGCCTATTAAACCTTTTATATTTTTTATAAATAAGGTGGTTAATGTTTGTTTTCTCGCATCATAAAAATCTCGATTGTCACCTGAATCAAGTTTACATATATTAAACATAAAAGGAACTAAAATTAAATTAAGTTAAAAAAAATTAAATAAAATTAAATCTAATTAATTTGACTTTCAATACAATGAATTTGAATTTAACTAAAATTAATTTAATTCAAAAAAAAAATCTCCCAAAGGAATTTTTTCCCAAAAAAACATCATCATAATCGCTATTTTCCTTCCTTCTTGTAAATATCTAAAATTTCTTTGAGACTTTCCATCGTGACTCCTGGGACATTTGACTCGAGAGCTTAATCAACTTTGACTTAATAAACTGACATTGGGATTTCAATTGTTATGAAATATATTTATCGACATAGATAAATATCCAACACAATAAATGCATTAAAAGAATTGGTGGAATAACAACAAATAGCTTTATAACTACTCAGTAAGTGAGTGTGACTCCTGGGATACCGAAAAATCCCTTTGTTGCACCTTTGTGAGCACGAAAACGAATTTTAGCTTTACAGTTGAACTTTGAACTACAATTTGTATATGATCGAAAGTACACACCACATAGTACCATATTCTTTAAAAATAAGATCAGTATTAGCTTTTAGAAACTTTTTACAAAGGTTAAAGAGTGTGACTCCGGGGATATTTTCCTATTTTTTCGTAATACAATTTTTAAGTTTTTTCAGTATTATCGATGCAGTTCCCTAAAAATTTAGCTATGCAACTAGTTACCCCTAACCCACGATAATAAAAAGACCTTTATAGTAAAGTTCTGTCAGAGCAGTGGGAGTTTATGGCATTTGAAAAATTTGGCACTTTTCCTCTTTTGAGTGGAATGTCCCCTTTGAAGTTCCAGTATCAGTTACTTACGTAAATATTTAGTACCTGGGTGACCGATCTTGCTCGGTGTTTTCGCTTTTGTACAATAGTCTTACCCACCAACACTTTCCAATATTCTCACTTACCAACATAAACTTTTCAAAATAGATATCCAAAAAACTATCAAATAGGTGGCAACTTTATAAACCAAGTAGAAATAAGTAAAAGGCAGTAAACTGGCAACTCTAGGTGCCAACTCATTTTTAAGACATCAAGGTTGGTATGCGGCTCAATATATAATTGGTATACCTTGCTCAATATTTAAGAAAAATTTTAGATAGGTGGCAACCCTGTAATCCGCCCCAAGTGGCAACAACCAAGTGGACAGTCTTAAAACCAAGTATACTAAATATATGCCAAATTTCATCGAAACAGGTCAAGTGATCCAAAATGACCCCAACATGATCACAAAACTACCCCTAAATTATCCCAAAATTATCCCAAAATGATCCTAAAATGGCCCTAAAATAATCCCGAAATGATCCCAAAATTATCCTAAAATGATCCCAAAATATTCCTAAAATGATACCCACAGTATCCCAAAATTATCCTAAAATGACCCTAAAATGATCCCCAAATGATCCTAAAATGACCCTAAAATGATCCCAAAATCATCCCAAAATGACCCCAAAAAGACTGTTAAATGATCCAAAAATGATCTCAAAATGATTCCAAAATCATCCCAAAATACCCTAAAAAGACTGTTAAATGATTCAAAAATGATCAAAAAACCATCCCAAAATGACCCCAAAGTTATCCCAAAAAGATCCAAAATTTAACGCAAAATTATCTCAAAATGACCACAAAATGATCCCAAAGTAGTTCCAAAATGGCCCTAAAATAATCCAATAATCCCAAAATAATCCTAAAATAACCCTAAAATGATCCCCAAATGATCCTAAATGACTCCAAAATAACCTAAAAATGATCCCAAAATGACTCCAAAATAACCCAAACATGATCCGATAATGGCCCCAAAATGAGCCTAAACCCCATAATTTAAAAAAAATTAGATAGATGGGAACCCTGCCCCAAGTGGCAACACCTAAGTGAAACGTCTTGGGGTGTAAGAGTAGATCGCCTCCCCGCTGGTGCACCCTGGGTAACGCTAAATGACCTACATGGCCTACATGGCTAGTTTCTTGTATTGCCGGTTCTACGAGAACGGTACCTACCAGTACTTGTGCTGTACCCATCGTGCCGAAACGACCCAGGCCATTTTCTTATATCGACCCGGCCAAGAGAAATACACTCGGGGTGACCTTGTCTGACATTTAGGCAGGGCTACACCTCGCTACAACAACAACAAGTGAAACGTCTTAGAATTAAGCATACTATCTCTCTGCCAAAGTTCAGGCCTCTGCGGAATCATAAGCGGGCTCTAACCGACATCCACACCACTGAGTCGGTTGATACCTTTGGCAGATCTCGGCCTGTGAACCCCGTTTTAAAGAGTCTTCTTACAAGAGACACTAGAGTCACTACGGCCCAGCTTCGGTCTGGATAATGTAACAAGTTAAACTCTTACCAATTCAGACTAAATGACACCATTTCAAACACATGCCCTGCATGTGGTATATCCCCCCATGACACTCTACATCTCTTTAACTGTTCAATTGAACCTACTCTTCTAACCCATCTGTCTCTCTGGTCCAAACGTTTTGAAACTGCACGTTTCCTTAGAAGAGCTTGATGAATATCTTCGGAATGATCATACACTCTAGGCAGGGCAATGCATTGTTCACAACAACAACAACAACAAAATGCCAAAGTTCATCCAAATCGGGCAAGCTGTTCTCTAGATAGTACCGGATATATAAATATACTGCGATAGGAAGGCAACCCTTGGTGGCAAACCTAATTGAAAATATTTTAGTTCGCATTTCGCCGAAAATACCTTTCATTTCATACCCGTATTGGTATAACTTGCTCCATAATTAAAAAAAAAACTGTAAACCGCCCCAAGTGGCAACCTCCAAGTGTATAGTCTTATAGTACATTTACACCGCACGAAATTTGGCGAATTCAAATGAGCCAGTTCGACACCGTTTACACTGGAAAATTTGAATTTGGCTTCACCTACCCTGCAAGAATCTTCTACCAGCACAAAAAGCCACCGAGAGAAAATGCATCACCGTGATGATTTAAACACCTGTAGAGTAATACTAAAAGAAGAGTCAGGAAGGCTTCTGTCTTTTCCTGGTAGAATTGGAATTACAGCTGTGCATAGTGAAAAGTTATTACACGTCAATTACCCATTAAGGTTCTTGCTGGGCAATTCTAAATGTGGAACACAGACGGGGTTGCTATTTTGAGGAACTGTGGATTGTATTGTCCGGCAAATGAAGTCAAATGTAATAGAACTCCAAATTTGGAAAATGAGCTTTGTATGAAAAAAAAAGTGCCAAATTTGGTGCGGTGTAAATGTACTGTTAGAATCAATCATACCCTGCAGTCAACTTAACTAGTTTTATACTAATCACATACCAGTCAGCCAGGCGGCCTCAACTAGTTCGAGTTCTGTAATTTTTCCATATTAGCAACTGGTATTTTTAACACGGCGATGTCCTACGAGATAGCAATTGTCCTTCTCTGCATCAGCACCATACCAATTGGCTGACTAGTCAGCCTCTGCATCAGGAATATACCAGTTGATATACTTGTTATTATACACATCAGTATCATACCATTTAAGATACTAGTTCGTATATACGTCAGGATCGTACCAGTTGAAAGAATAGTTCATATATACATACGAATCATACCAGTTGGCAGACTAGTTCATATATACATCAGAATCATTACAGTTAAAAGACTAGTTCATATTTGCATCAGAATCATACCAGTTGACAGACTAGTTCTTATATGCATCAGAATCATAACAGTTGGCAGACTAGTTCATATATGCATCATAATCATACCTGTTGACAGACTACTTCTTATTTGCATCAGAATCATACCAGTTGACAGACTAGTTCATATATGTATCAGAATCATACCAATTAACAGACTAGTTAAAAAAATCATCGGAATCATACCAGTTGTCATACTAGTTCATATATGCGTCAGAATCATACCAGGTGATATAGTAGTTCATTTATGCATCAGAATCATACCAGTTGACATACCAGTTCATTTATGCAACATAATCATATCAGTTGACATACTAGTTCAAATTTGCATCAGAAATATACCATTTGACATACTAGTTCATATATGCATCAGAATCTTACCAGTTGACATACTAGTTCATATATACATCAAAATCATACCAGTTGACATACTGCTCAGTCTATGCGGCAGGAGATACTAATCATTATGCCCATTCAGATCGTACCACTTGTCATACTAGGCCACGAATTTGACATTCATTCCAATTGGTATACTAGTCGGTCTATGCACCAGTATTATAGTCAGCCTCTACATCAGCAAGATACCAGTTTATTCTTTAGAAAGCAGCGACTATTTGTATTTACCCAAACCCGAAAAAGCATCTGTGAATTACAAGGTAAAAAAGAAGCAGTTACAAGAGAAAAAGAAAAGCAATTGTCCTCTTCTGCATCAGCACCATACCAATTAGTATACTAGTCAGCCTCTGCATCAGCATTATACCAGTTGATATACTAGTTCATACACGGCCAAAAATGAGCTAAAGGCTCTGAGTTCGATTCTCGTTAAAGTTAACACAAGTTTTTTTCTATATTTTTTAAATTACGTTGTTTATTGTACATATTTTTAATTTAATTATTGAATTCAACTTGCAATGGCTCCTTTCAAATTCCGCGTTCGTCAAGTTTGATTATTTAGGGGAAGGCCCAATTGCATTCAACTTTGTAGGATCCACTTTCATACAAAGTTTTTTAAACGTAAAGCGAAGCGAAATTTTTGCAAATACTCAAAGACGAGGCGCGCATTTGTCAAAGTTTTATGTAATTGGGGCTTTGGAGTTGTATTTTTAGGTAAGGTAAATTAAGGTTACTTAAGGTTAAGTTAGTCGTCCACTGCGGAGTTCCGGTCTCACATATGTATATATAGATAAAAGTAAGTCTTATTTTTACATCATACACTCGAGTTAAAGGAGCATTGTTAGAGTTAATTTATATTGTTGTTGTCAATATACTCAAGTTTATTCCGCAACGTAAAAAAATGGGGGTTATATACCAACAGGTTGTCATAACCTCTAACGAGACTTGTGCCGAACTTCTCTTCCAACTTATAGTGTGCTGCTTTGATTTTTTTCCTATAAGTTGGCGGGACCTAGTTTTTTTTTTTTTTAATTTACAAATCTGTGACTGTTCAAACAGTTGAATGCAGTTAGGTTATGTTAGGTTCAAGTGGCTGCCGCAGAGGCCAGTTTTGAAAGGCCCGTTGTGATACCACCAACACTAGGAAAGTCAGTCCCGGGACCCGGCCATATGGAAAATCCCTGAGTTGTTGGGACTTTCCACATAGCAGAATCCCGGGACTGACACTCCTAAACCGACACCGTTACTCCTCCTCGAACCACTTAGATGACTTTATGAAGGCCATCAAGTCCTTTATGTCCAGTTTAGCGGTCTGGTTTAGGCTATCCAGGAAGGGAACTTCCAAAAAGCGCCTTCTCGCGCCGCTTAAGGCCGGGCAGTTGCAGATGAGGTGCTTCACCGTTTCCTCTTCCTCATCATCTTTGCAGCTCCTACAGCATCGTCGATAGGGCACACCTTCTGCGTGCCTACCAATAAGGCAGTGCCCAATTAGAACAAATATTAATATGGAGATTTCTCTCCTTCTTAGGGCGTGAATGCCTCTAGATATTTTTTAATCCCATTTCGGCCAGGTTTGTTTGGATGTCCGGCACTTGGGGATTGTTGCCCCCTTTCGTTGGCTTGGAGTACACACTCCGTCAAGCCAACGAAAGGTAGCAACTATCCCCAGGGTGCCGGACATCCAAACAAACCTGGCCAAAATGGGATCATAAAAGCTCTAGAGGGATCATAAAAGATCTGAATGCAGTTACTTCAACAAAAAATACCGTTCAAACAACCAAAATTTGGTCAACTTCAGGATAACAGCACGATTTTGTTGATTTTGCCAGTGCCTTTTTACCAGTGCCTTTTTTCTGTGTATATACACAAGAAATATAGCAGTTGACATACTAGATCATATATACATCAGCATCATATTTGTATTTACCCAAACACGAAAAAGCATCTGTGAATTACAAGAGAAAAAAAACGAAGCAAACCAAAAATTCAAATAATGTTTGCATAGTACCATGTACTACAATAGATCGTACTAATGGTTGCGGTGTAATAAGGCCTTATAATAATAATGTAGTATGAAATGGAATTTTTCTAATTAGTATTATTCTAAAATAGATTAGACTTTTTCTGACTACACCTTTTTCAGTTTATATTCAGAAAGTAACAATTTATATTTAGAAAATTACAATTCATATTCAGAATTTCTATTTGATATTCAGAAAAATACAATTGACATTCAGAAAATTACAATTGATATTCAGAAAACTTTCTGACTAGTATGATTTCGCCCAGAAAATTATAGTTGTATACTAGTATGTTTTCTGATTAGGTTGGCATTGATTGGTTTAAGGGTAATCAGCAAAGAACTAGTATAAAAACATCCATAAAATGTATAGTAAACGAGCTAGGTGTCTGCTGAGTAGTTTGGAATTGATTAGTTTGAAGGTAGTCAGAAATTAACTAGTATGAATACACCACAAAATGTTTAGGCGTAGAACTATAATGTTGCTAAGTAGTTTGGCATTGACTGGTTTAAAGCTAATCAGAAATGAACTAGTATGAATACACCACAAAATGTACAGTCAATGAACTACATTGTTTGCCGAGTAGTTTGGCAATGACTGGCTTAAAGGAAATCAGTAATGAACTAGTATGAATACACCACAAAATGCATAGTCAATGAACTAGAATTTTCGCTGAGTAGTTTGGCATTGAATGGTTTAAAGCCAGACCTGTTAATAATTGATTAGTAATCGGTAATGATTAGCATTTCATTGATTATTTTTTGAGAAGCCACCTAATGATTGATTACCAATTACTTTCACTTTTTAATGATTATTTTTTCAATTGATTAAAAAAAAAATCCAAAAAAAAATCAAAAAAAATCAAAAAAATTTAAAAAAATCCAAAAAAAAATCAAAAATTCAAAAGTAATCAAAAGTAATGATTACTTTTGATTTTTTGATTTTTTTCCAGTACTGTTGTAGAAAAATATGTTCATACATAAAGATCCACTTGCACAAACATACAAATGTATAGGTGAAGCAAGAAGTAACGGTGTAATCCCAACAAACATTTTTAGCTAATCTCAATTTGAGATGCATTTGAGAACCAATCACCTTCTCAGATCTCAAACGTTCGTTTTCAATGTGAGTAGAAATAACCGTTGATAGCACTCATATCCACCTACATGAATTATTTTTAAACTGAATACCATTATTGTTGACTATTTGCGTTATTGTTCTTTAATTGTCATTACATTATTACTTACATATTATTCGCAAATATTACGAAATAGCATTACTTAAACAAAAATGAATAAAAATAAAACGATTCTACTTCTACTATTCTCTACTCCAACAAAATGACTACGTCGTCCATTTTGGCCTAAAGTTATTAATCCCGGACCTCTCTCTATGGATAATAACCACTTAATTTTTGATCAATTGATCATTACTAGTCTCTTTTGGGCATACATATGTAGTTGGTATGCCCACGTTTTACTTTGTGTAGCATACTCATAAGTGTTCGAATAGAACCATCCGACCGTACCCATAGGGTTTTAAACGAGAAATGCACGACACTACCCGTTTAGATATAAAAGGGACAAATTTTCACCACTACAACGCATATAACAATCAAACCTGGCATTTTTTCTCATATGTACATATACTTAGCGATCAAGGTTCATTCTAGAAATCCATGAGCCCCAAAGTGTAAGTAGATGTATATATTTGCATACAAAGATACACAGATGTTTATACTTTTAACAACAAAACTTTAAAATAATCCAAAAAAAATCAAAAAAATTAAAAAAAAAATCAAAAAAAATTAAAAAAAATCAAGAAAAAATCAAAAGTAATAAAAAAAAGCCGTTTTTGATTACTTTTGATTATTTTTGATTTTTTTTATTTTTTCTTGATTTTTTAATTTTTTTTTGATTTTTTCTAATCGTAATCAATTAGTAATTGCTTTTTCTTGAAAGCAATTAAAATAATCATTAGTAATTAAAAAAATTTTCTAATCAATCAATTACTAATTACTAATCAAAATTAACAGCTCTGTTTAAAGCTAATAAACAATGAACTGGTATACATATGCCACAAAATGCATAGTCAATGAACTATATTGTTTGCTGAGTAGTTCGACATTGACTGGTTTAAAGGTGATCAGAAATGAACTAGTATGAATACACCACAAAATGTATAGTCAATGAACTATATTGTTTGCTGAGTAGCTTTGCCTTGACTGGTTTGAAGCTAATCAGCAATGAACTAGTATAAATACACCACAAAATGTATAGTCAATGAACTATATTGTTTGCTGAGTAGTTGGACATTGACTGGTTTAAAGGTGATCAGAAATGAACTAGTATGAAGACACCACAAAATGTATAGTCAATGAACTATATTGTTTGCTGAGTAGTTCGACATTGACTGGTTTGAAGCTAATCAGCAATGAACTAGTATAAATACACCACAAAATGTATAGTCAATGAACTATATTGTTTGCTGAGTAGTTGGACATTGACTGGTTTAAAGGTGATCAGAAATGAACTAGTATGAAGACACCACAAAATGTATAGTCAATGAACTATATTGTTTGCTGAGTAGTTCGACATTGACTGGTTTGAAGCTAATCAGCAATGAACAAGTATAAATACACCACAAAATGAACTATATTGTTTGCTGAGTAGTTGGACATGGACTGGTTTAAAGGTGATCAGAAATGAACTAGTATGAATACACCACAAAATGTATAGTCAATGAACTATATTGTTTGCTGAGTAGTTTGGCCTTGACTGGTTTGAAGCTAATCAGCAATGAACTAGTATAAATACACCACAAAATGTATAGTCAATGAACTATATTGTTTGCTGAGTAGTTTGGCACTGACTGGTTTGAAGCTAATCAGCAATGAACTAGTATGCATACGCCGCAAAATGTATAGTCAATGAACTGGAATTTTCGCTGAGTAGTTTGGCATTGACTGGTTTTAAAACTAATCAACAATGAACTGGTATGCATATGCCACAAAATGGTTAGTCAATGAACTAGTATGTTTGCTGAGTAGTTCGGAATTTGACTGCAGGGTACTATCTATATGCCAAATTTCATAAAAGTCGGTCCAGCTGTTCCCGATATAGTGCCGGATATACAAATATACAAGATTAGCTCGTTTAAAGTTATAAGATACTAATGTAATGTATGTATGTCCATTAGGGTGGGCCAAAAAAAATCGATTTTCTTTTTTTTTCGAAACGTAAAGAAATTCGAATTCCTGATCATAAATGTAGTATAATGATCAAATTTTACTGATTGTCTGAAAAATGATCACATTAATGAAAAAAGTGTCTAGTACCTTTTTCGTAGAGCGTTCATTTCCCTGCAAATAACGAGGAAAAATTTGGCTGTACAATTTTTGGGTGAGAAAATATATTCATTTACATAGAAGCTTATAACGAAAACCAAAAAACTGAGATAAGTACTTTGGTTTTATGTTTTTCCGACAGGGTGGATACTAGATGTATATTGGAATGATTTTTCGTCACCGTTTCAGCAATCCGCCATCTTCAGTGTTTGATTTCGTTCTCGAGACACTGAAGATGGCGGATCGCCGAAACTGGTTTGTTACAAAACCAAAATTGACAAGGGATGACGAAAAATCGTTCCAATACATCTAAAACAAAAAAAACCGCGAGGAGGCACGCTTTCCCATTAACATAAAAAAACTCATATTTGCTCATTATACTCCATGGTCAGGAATTCGAGTCCATAGGTATATACATAAATTTGTTTCAGAATGTACATACATATGTATGTGTTTTAATGCCTTCTCTCATCACATTTTCACCTCAGCACTTGTTGCTGCCTCTTTGATTTATGCGTGCTATGAAAAAGTGGCAGGACGACAGCAACGTAAAGTGCTCGGTGTGGCAAGTGGCACATCTGTTGATAACGTGAAAAGAAGGAAGAAGAAGAAAACGAAATGAATGGATGAATATGTGAAAAAAGAGGAAAACGAATATATCGAAAAGCAGCAAAAGGAAGTTGTAGCCAACAATGTTGCACTGAGATTGTTAATGTAAAAAAGCAACAACAAGATCGAGTGAAACTTGTAAAAATTTTAAATTTAAATTGAAAATAAAAGAAGTAACAAATACCTAGAATGATAATGTGAGTGTTAAGGTAAAAAATCATATACGTATAGTTGTGTATATATTTCCAATAACAACAACAACAACTTGTTGCATTTATAATTGAAAATACCTGTTGTACCACATTTAATCGCGATCGCAATTGTTGACATTCTTGACTGCAATACACAAAGAATGGAAAGCAATGAAATAAAAACCAAATTTATTCTTAATTATTATGACAGCTACAACAACAAAAAAGTTCAACCCAATTATTCACCAAAAAATTTTACATTCTCCCCTCTCTTTTTTTATTTATTTGTTGGTTGTCTGCATTTCTACAAGAACCCAAGAAATCTGACCATCTGTTTGCTCGCCTGTAACTAATTGAAACGCGTTCATTTGTACTCTTTTGATCACCTTAGCGGGTTGAGTTCTGATGACTGATTTAATTATTTCTGTAGTTTTTGTGGTGATAATTGGGAACTTGCAACGATAACCCAGTAAAAAAAAAGAAGAAAAAGTCAAATAAAAAAATTTGATAAAATAAAATTAAAATTAATTTAAAAAATTAAACTAAGTCAAATTATATTTTAAAAAGTTTAAGTGAAATAAAAATTAAATTAAAAATATATAAACGAATAAATTCAATTTTTTCTAGGTATACAAAATTGGTCAAAAAATCATTATATAATGACCAGCGGGGTTCACCTGTAAAATTATATAATTTTAGCCATTTCTGTTACCGAATTATGTCAATGAAATTTTCGATATCGAAAGTGGGCATGGTTGGAGGGCGATTTTATCCAATTTCATCAGGTATACTCCCAACGACACTAGTATGCTTTGTGCCAAATTTCATCGTTCTGCCGTAGTCAGTTTAAAAGTTACGACCATTCGAATTTTCAAAAATGTCTCCACCATCTCAATTTTTACTCAAATTATCGTGTACACGGACAGACGGCCAGACGAACTCCTCTTTTCAACCTAAGAACTTTCATATATGGAACTCTATATCTATTTATCTCGATTATTTTTTTCTTTTATTTTTTTCTTTCCTAAAATACTCCTATAAGCCAAATATGCCTCATAGAACCGTGGTACTCATATATGACTCATAAATGACTCATAGATGACTCATAAATGACTCATAGATGACTCATAGATGACTCATAAATGACTCATAGATGAATCATAAGTGACTCATAGACCATTCATAAATGACTCATAGACGAGTCATAAATGACTCATATACGATTAAACAATTACCCATAGACGAATCTTAAATGACTAATAGACGAGTCATAAATGACTCACGGACGAGTCATACATGATACATGAATGAGTCATAAATGACTCATGGGTGAGTCATAAGTAATGTATAGGCGAGTCCTTTGTGTTGTTGCGCGTTTGTTTGCGTATTTAGTATTAACAAATGTCAACTTGATCTTACCCCTTAAAAAGTTAGGTATTGATGAGAAAATAAGCCTTAAAAAAATTTTGCGCTCTAACTTAACCCTTTAAAGAAATTTCACTTTGAAAAAAATGCCATTTTTCCCAAACAAAATTTATGGGAAAGGTCAAAAAAAAAGCGACCCCTACGGGTTAAGTTAGAGCGCTAATTTTTTGCAAGGCTTATTTTCTCATCAATATCTAAAGTTTCAGGGGGTAAGACCAAGATATCTTACACCCTACCTCCTACCTGTTACATCATACCCCCTACTTTTCACATCATACACCTTACATCATACACCCCACCCCGTGCATTTTACACCCAACCCCTACCTCTTACACCCCACTTCTTACATCTTACACTTAACATCTTACACCCTACCCACTCTCTTTCACATCTTACACCTTACATCTTACACCCTGCCCCCTACCTCTTACATCTTACATCTTACCCCGTACATGTTAAATCTTGCACCTTGCATCTTACATATTACGCGTAGCTCGCTTGCCAGAGACATGAATATCCAAATTTTCAAGATTTGAGTTAATATGGTCACGTGATTAACCTCACGTTTCTCTACGATTAACGAAAATCCTGGGTTTCCTAGGTACAAGGAATCCCCGGAAATTTGCAATGCCATTTTCATGAATGTGTAGTTCAATCTTGGAAAATTGTGCCAGAAAAACGAATGTGCTATACCTTCATGTTTCTAGCACAACAAAAATGTCTAAAAATATAATTTCCGAATTTCTCAAAATTTTCTTTGTGCCAGAAGCATGAATGTGTTTAATTTGGTTTTGTGTTTTTCCGACAGGGGGGATACTAGATGTATATTGGAACGATTTTTCGTCATCCCTTGTCAATTTTGGCTTTGTAACAAACCGGTTTCGGAGGACGAAATCGTTCCAATATACATCCATGAATGTATTGCGCTCGACAATCGACACCATGGCGTATACGTAACAATTTTGCTACACATTCGTATTTCTGACGCAAAAAAAAAAATCTTAAAAAAATTTAAAACTTCAATTTTTAAACATTTTCGTTGCGCCAAAACCATGAAAGTGCTACAGATTCATGCTTCTGGCGCAAAGAAATTTTTTTTCAAGATTTACTTGGAAATTTTTAAAAGATGAACTCGAGGAATTTAAGGAACGTAAAAACTGTATCAGGGAAAAGAGTATAATGAGAATATAACCTGCAAAAACAAATTTATGTCAAAAATTAAAATGCCAAATGTTGCGAGAGCAATAAACTTTCAAATACGATTTTCCACAATTTTAATTTTTACACATTCATGCAAACAAAAGTTGACAGATATTGTCTCATAGGTACATAGATAGTGTTCTGTATATGTGTGGTTAAGTAATTTGACAGTTGGGTAACATTACGTCAAAAAAGAATTTTTCCCTTAATTAACATTTCTTTTTTACAAATGTGTCGAGATTCTCCCCCAACAAGTTTGTTACAAAAGGCGAGCTCATTTCATTTTGTTAATTCGATTTGATTTTGGTTACAATTTAACCTTTTTTTTGAAGAAAATTACACTCGAACTGTAATTCATACGCTTACATGCCCACTAGATATGCATCAACATATTAACTTGTACAGTGGTGTGCATAAATTTAGTAGTAAAGCTTTTAGAGAACCAATTTTAATACTTACCTTCAAACGGTTTATGAAAGTTCTTTCATTTTATATAACGGCCAGCACCTTAAATTATGAATGGCTCGGTAAAATTATTCTTTTCCAACACTGTGCAAATCAAAAGGTACAAACAATAATACTAAACTTATGTAATTCTTGCAGAGGGCTGACAGCTTAGAAATTACAAATTCAATTACACCAAGCTATTAATGTCAAGCTTGATGAACATCAAGGTATGACAAATAAAATTATAATTTGCTTTGACAGAGAGAGATTGTTATTCATTTCACTTGCTTGTGTGGGTAAAGATTAAATTATTCACATAGAAACGTAGTAGGTAAACGGTATTTTGTTTCAATAAGCTAGGGTGTCTTTGTCAAGCTTTAAAGTATCAAAACCCAGCATGGGTGCAGCTGAGATACATCCTTGATCTTGTGCGGGCTATGGCTATACCGGGTTGCCACCCATCTCATTTGTTTTTTAATGTTACGTAGGATATGCCAATATTCGTAGGTATCATATCAAAGGTATTTTCTGCGAAGCAGAAGTGAAGCCCCTCATCTGCAACTGCCCGGCTTTAAGCGGCGCGAGAACGCTCTTTTTGGGAGTTCCCTTCCTGAATAGCCTTCGCCAGATCGCTGGACATAAAGGAATTGATGTCGTTCATAAAGTCATCTAAATGGTTCGAGGAGGAGTAACAGTGTCGGTTTAGGAGAGTCAGTCCAGGGAGTCTGCTATGTGGAGAATCCCAACAACTCAGCGATTTTCCATATGGCCGGGTCCCGGGACTGACTTTCGTATTGTTGGTGGTATCACAACGGGCCTTTCAAAACTGGCATAAGTATGCCTCTGCGGCAGCAGCTTGAACCTAACCTAACCTTCAGCGACATACCAACTAAAATATTTTCAAGTAGGGCTGACACCTAGGGTTGCCACCTTATCGCAGTATATTAGTACAACCGTTACTATTTCGAGAACCGCTTCACGGATTTCAATGAATTTTGGCATAGAAATCGCACACTAGATTTCTAAAACTATCCACTTGGGTGTTGTCACTTGGGTCGGTTTCTAGCGTTGCCACCTATCTCAGTTTTTTTTTTGTTATTGAGCAAGATAAGCCAATATGGGTATCAAATGAAAGGTAGTTTTGTGGATATGCCAACTAAAATATTTTCCAGTAGGGTTGCCGCCCAGGGTTACCATTTTATCGTTTTGTATTTGTATATTTTGGGGTAATTTTGGGATCATATTTGCATTATTTAGGATCATGTTGGGATCATTTGGAGATCATTTAGGGCTAATTTTGGGATGATTTTGTTTCAATTTTGGATCATTTTGGGGTCGTTTTCGGATAATTTTGGGGTCATTTAAAGATCTTTTTGGGGTAATTTTGAGATCATTTTGGGACCATTTTTGGGTAATTTTGGGATCATTTTGGGATCATTTTGGGATCATTTTAGGGTCATGGTGGAATCATTTTGGTATCATTTTGGGATTATTTTGGGATCATTTTGGAATCATTTTGTGGTCATTTTCGGATAATTTCTTTAGGATCATTTAAGAATCTTTTTGGGGTCATTTTCGGATCATTTTGGATTCATTTTGGGGTCGTTTTCGGATCTTTTTGGGCTCATTTTGGGACCATTTTAGGGTCATTTTGGGATAATTTTGCAATCATTTTAGCGTCATTTTGGGGTCATTTTGAACCGCTTGACCGATTTTAATGAAATTTGGCATAGATTTAGTATACTTGATTCCAATAGTAAATTTACACCGCACCAAATTTGGCGAATTCAAATGAGCCAGTTCGACACCATTTACACTGCCAAATTCGCATTTGGCTTCACCTTCCCTGCAAGAATCTTCTACCAGGACAAAAAGCCACTGAAAGAAAATGTATTACCGTGATGATTTAATCACCTCTAGAGCAATAATAAAAGAAAGGTCAAGAAGGCTTCTGTCTTTTCCTGGTAGAATTAGGTAATTTTCTTTAAAAAAAAAAACTAGTTCAAATTGTTTTTTACAGCTGTGCATACTGCAAAAGTTCTCACACGGCAATTACCCATTAAGGTTCTTGCTGGGCAATCCTTAATGTAGAACACCCACAGGGTTGCTATTTTGAGGAACTGTGGATTGTATTGTTCGGCAAAGAGGTCAAATGTGATGGAATTCCAAATTTGGAAAATGAGATTTGTATGGAAAAAAGCGCAAATTTGCAATTTTTCGGCAAATTTGTCAAATTTGTTGCAGTGTAAATGTACTATAAGACTGTCCACTTGGATGTTGCCACTTAGGGCGGTTTACAGGGTTGCCACATATCTATGTCATTTTAAATTTTAAACAAGGTATGCCAAAATGAGTATCAAGTCAATGATCAAAATAAGTTGGTACCTAGAGTTGCCACCTGACTGCCTTTTATTAATTTCTTCGTTATTGGCCAATTTGGATTTGTCACTTGAGGTTATAAAGTTGCCACCTATTTGATATTTTTTGGGAAATCTATTTTGAAAAGTTTATGTTGGTAAGTAAAAATATTGGAAAAAATTTAGATTATTGGACAAAATCGAAAACATCGGTCACCCAGGTACTAACTAATCATAAAAATGTTCACTGATACATTGCCAGCTGTCTATCTAAAACCTTATAGTCCGTTTACAGCAAGCAAACGTTTCATTTCATACAGTGGTGGCAATAAAAGTTGGATCGAAATGTTTTTTTTTTTTTATTAATTGGTTGCGTGGCAGTTTAAGTGATACGAAAACGAGTTTTCACTTTTGTTTTTTCTCAGAGCTTTCTATTAGTTATCTTCATACATTCAACCAATAAAAAGTGAAGCCTCGTCAAATAATCCAACCAATCAGCAAAATTTTCGACAATTTATGTAAAATCCTTAACAATTTCAAACGTTTGCAAAATCTTATCGATTAGCATTTATTACCAACTGATTGCCTGTCAAGTGTCAAAACAAATATGTATTTATGTATTTTTAATCGAGAAAAATTGAGCATAAAAGCACAATCAAAAAATTTGCATTTTTTATTGAGCTCAGTTCATATCCATATGCCCAAAATTTATGTTATTGCCAATTTATGATTTTTGACGCCGCTGCCATGTACATGGCATGATGACTGCAACAAGCATAGTAAGCAAGACAAAGATAATATTCATTAGAAACATTAAAACAACATTCGAACAACAGTAATCAAAATGCCAACAACAATCGAAACAAAACCAACTGATTGACCACAGCTGCTTGCTTTTACATTTACATATTTTGGTTAGCGCTCGTTTTTTTTTTTTAACTGCACTCTTCGAGCTTCTTGTCATTTCAATTAAAAATTCAAATTCAATTAAAATCAGTTGCGGATTGTCTCGTTTTTAATGCGTTGTGTACCCAATCGATGTATGTATGTATATGTTGCACGTTACACTAAAGTAGTTTAAAGAAAATTTTGCTAGGCTGAAAAAAAAAATCATCTATCTCTTACACTAACAAAATACATATCGTAAAAATATTTACAAAACTTTCAATTAAATGCACAAAAATGTTAGCAAGTGTTGCATGTTGCAACAATGAAGCCAAATGGCAACCCAAATAAATGAGTGCATCTAGGTTGGCACACAAATCGCACATCTATACCTACAACTTTATATTAAAATGTAATATCTTTTAGTTCGGCAAAATTATTGGCATGTCATTGGCATGTCTACCTCAAAGAAAAAAGTAGCTTTTTGAAGGTATTACGGTTTTATATGTTGCAACTGCGAATTCCGTTTACTTAACTGTTTGTTTCGTTATTGATTGTAGTGAATATTTTGCTTTCGTTGTATGTGTGAACTTCCATGATAGCGCTAACTGACATATTTTACTTTTCTTTCCTATTTTTGTTGTTAACTAGAAGACCCGGTTGTGCGAGGCTTCGCCAACCAGCTAAACAAAAAAACTCAATACAACGGCAAAATGCCTACAATATTTCATGTCAGAGCTCCTTAAAAAAATTGTTTAAAAAACATTTCTTTACATTTACAATAGTTTATTTTATTTTATTTTAATCCATTATTTCTATTTTTTTGCTATATTTTAATTTTATTTTTACTTGTTTTATTTTATTTTATTTGAGTTTTTTATTTCAATTAATTTTATATTTTTTTATCTTTTTTATATTATATTTTTTTTTGTTTTAGTTTTTTATTTTTTTTTTTGTTTTGTTTTAGTTTTTTTGTTTTGTTTTTTATATATTTTTTTTTTTCTTTCAAGTTTATTTTTTTCTAGTTTTATTTTCTTTTAATCATAATTAAAGTTTTTTATTTTTTTTTTTTTAATTTTTGTTTTTTTTATATATTTTTTTTTTGCTCTGTTTTAATTTATTTTTATTTAATTTTTTTATTTTAATTTTTTAATTTTATTTTTTATTTATTTTATTTTAATTTTTTTTTTCGTTTATATGTTTAATTTTTCATTTTTTTTTGTTTTATTTTATTTTGATTTGTTTTATTTTTTGTTTGTTTTTTATTGTTTTATTTTTTATCTTTTTTTTCAAGTTTAGTCTTATTTTATCATTTTAAAAGTTTTTTATGTTTTTTATTTTATTTTTAATTTTATTTTTGCTTTTTTTTGATTTATTTTTTAATATTTTTTATTTTGTATGCTTTATTTGCTTAGTTTTATTTTATTTTTACTCAGTTTTATTTTATTATTTTTTTTTTGTTTTTCATTGCTTTAATTTTTATTTTGATTTATTTTCAAGTTTATTTTCTTTTAGTCTTATTTTATTTTATTATTATTAAAGTTTATTTTTGTTTTTTTTTTTTTTGTTTTATTTTTTTATATTTTTTATTTTTTTTTTGCTTAGTTTTACTTTAGTTTTATTTTATTTTTTTTTTTCGTTGTTTTATATTATTTTATTTTTATTTATTTCTTTTTAAAGTTTTGTATTTTTTTTTTGTTTTATTTTATTTATTTGTATGTATTTATTATTCAAATTTATTTTCTTTTGGTCCTATTTTATTTTATCATTATTAAAGATTTTTATGTTTTTTTATTGTTTAATTTTATTTTTTTTTTTGTTTTTTTATTGTTTAATTTTAGTGCTTTTTTTGTTTTTTTTTGTTTAATTTATTTTTTTGTTTGCTTTATTTTATTTTTGTTGTTTTATTTGTTTTTTAATTTATTTAAATTTTTTAATTTTACAAAATTTTTTGTTCAAGTTTTTTATATTTTTTTTGTGCTTTTTTATTTTATTTTTTTTTCGTTGTTTGATATTATTTTATTTTTTTTTTTTAAGTTTTGTATTTTTTGTTTTATTTTATTTATTTGTATTTATTATTCAAATTTATTTTCTTTTGGTCCTATTTTATTTTGTCATTATTAAAGATTTTTATGTTTTTTTATTGTTTAATTTTATTTTTTTTTTTTTGTTTTTTTATTGTTTAATTTTAGTTTTTCTTTTGTTTTTTTTATTGTTTAATTTTTTTTTTTTTGTTTTCTTTATTATACTTTTGTTGTTTTATTTGTTTTTTAATTTATTTAAATTTTTTTAATTTTACTAAATTTTTTGTTTAAGTTTTTATATTTTTTTTTTTTTTTGTGCTTTTTTTATTTTATTTTTTTTTTCGTTGTTTGATATTATTATTTTTTTTTTTTTTTTAAGTTTTGTATTTTTTTTGTTTTATTTTATTTATTTGTATTTATTATTCAAATTTATTTTCCTTTGGTCCTATTTTAATTTATTATTATTAAAGATTTTTATGTTTTTTTATTGTTTAATTTTATTTTTTTTTTTTTGTTTTTTTTATTGTTTAATTTAATTTTTTTTTATTGTTTAAGTTAATTTTTTTTTTTTGCTTTATTTTTTTTTTGTTGCTTTATTTGTTTTTTAATTTATTTAAATTTTTTTAATATTTTACTAAATTTTTTGTTTAAGTTTTTTATATTTTTTTGTGCTTTTTTTTATTTTTTTAAGTTTATTTTCGTTTCGTTATTAAAGTTTTTTATAGTTTTTTTTAATTTATTTTTAAGTTCATTTTTTATTTCTTTTTATTTTTCTTTTTACTTTATTTTTATTTGTTTTGTTTTATTTTATTTAAATATTTTTAGTCTTAATTTTATTTTTTTTATTACTTTTTTTAAATTTTTTTTATTTTTATTTTATTTTTTTTATTACTTTTTTTATTCTTTTTTTTTGTGGAAGTTTATTTTTTTAGTCCTTTTTTATTTTATTTTAATGATAAGTTTTTAATTTTTTTCTTTTATTTTTAAAGTTAATTTTTGCTTTTTTTGATTTATTTTTTTAGGTAATTTTTTTTTTCTATTCTCATGGCAAACAGTAATATACTGCATTAGAAGCATGAGAAGAAGAAGAACACGCTTTTCAATACTTGCATTTAAGACATCTCAAATTAACATTGTTCTGGCGCTTAGAAAAGATGCATTGCAGCTAAAACAGCTGCCTTTAAGACCATAAATAATGGTGGCTCACTAACATCGATTCAATATAAAACAAAGCCACTATCTAATCTTCCTTGACTAAAAAAAACCGCAATTAAGCTGGCTTTTATTATGAGCGCTAACAAAAGGGTTCCTGCCAGGATATGATGCACAAATACCAATATTGTTATTTACCTGAAAAAAAAAAATCAAATTATATGCATACGCACACACAAAACGCCCCAACATTTGCCATTGGTATCCTGCTATCCTGGCGTTGCATCCTGCTTAACCTTGAATCGTTTGTTTTGCTGTCTTGCAAGATGCAAAGGATTAAAAAACTTAATTGAAATTTCTTTAAAATAATGCATTATAAAAATGCAGCTAGTCGAAAGAATCCTTGCTTTGTATTGACTCCTGCACGCAACTCAAAGTAAATTAATCCTTTCGTATCCTTGGTGGCGAGAGATGCGTATCGGTGTGAAGAAAATAGGATAATAGACTGTATTGTGTACAGCTTCGCTTGCGTAGACAATAGATAATAGTTTTTTAGATTAACCTCTTTCTAGCCGCTTCTTCATCGTCATGATCATCATCATCAACATCATATGGAAGCATATTGTTTGATTGTAACGCAGTAATTTGCCATGCAACAACACAGCAGTTTGAGTTGGAGAAAGAATACCGTTGGTAGGGACATGAAGTGAAGAGTTTATGAAGAAAAGAAAACCTTTTTTAGGAGGCTGAGGTCCCGTACTGCAAAAAATATACCCTGTTTCGAAACCACAAAACATTTTAGCTACACACAAAGAACTTTTCTCTCGAAGCCCATCCCAAATTGACTTCGTCATATTATTAGAGAAAAAATCGGCTTACGGTTGAAAAGGTTGTATTGGGACCGACCTCTACTAGAAGATGGAAAATATTACTAGGGTAACTGGTAACTGCTAAAGTAAGCCGGATATTTCCATCGTAAGTGCGGAACTGGCGGTCGATACTCACGCTAGCATCAGACAATCTTCCAATCATCATTGCCATCGAACGGCCGACGGTTAGGTTCGAGTGGCTGCCGCAGAGGCACCTTTAGGCCAGTTTTAAAAGGCCCGTTGTGATACCACCAACACTAGGAAAGTCAGTCCCGGGACTCAGCCATATGGAAAATCCTCTGAGTAGTTGGGATTCTCCACATAGCAGAATCCCGGGACTGACACTCTTAAATGGACACCGTTACCCCTCTCGAACCATTTAGATGACCTGTTGAAGGCCAATAAGTCCTTTATATCCAGCTCCGCGATCTGGAATAGGCTTTCCAGGAAGGGAGCTCCCAAAAAAACGCGTTCTGGTGCTGCTTAAAGCCGGGCAGTTGCAAATGAAGTCAGCGGCCATGGCTAGAAAATTAGACGAAGTGCGAAGTCTCAATCCCGCAGATCCCCTCATAAGGGATCTCAACGCGGACGTCCGATCAATACAAACTGGCGAAGTGGAAACATCCTCTAGAATCCTGCAACCTCTCAGACGGCTTTGGCAAACTACGGACAAGAGGATGTGGGAACTGTTTCTGTCGACAAGTCATAATGCATCCTCCGTCCAATAGAGCATATAAATAACGGTCTAAATCAACCGGAGGGTGCATCCATCGTTTCTTATGCCGACGACTATACGATAATGGATACGGGGAAGGGCCCCCATACTGACGAACTTTGCACGAAAATCAACGGTTACCTCTGCGACCTTTCCAGGTTTTTCATCGATCGAAATCTGACAATATCGCAGACTAAATCCGCGACATCGAAGCACCAAATGAGAAACCAGTCGGCCATTTATGTTGAAGGCGTTAAGCTACCAACTGTCAGCCGCCCAAAGTTATTGTTACAAGTCCGCCAAAATACCGCAATCGGAATTGCTACGGGTCTTCTGAGTCTCACCTTCATCAAGGGGCTAATTTGCTCAATGTTAGAGAGCACGCGGAAATGCTGAGCAGGCAAATCCTGCTGAACTTTGACAAGCCAGGACATCTAAACTGTAATTTTTAGAAGCATATCCGCCCCTAGAGACATAAGACGACACCTCCGCAAGTACTATGATGAAAGCCGACATCACATTACGGCACCGTTTGATCTCCGGAACCATAAGCGGACTCTAACCGACAACCACACTTAGTCGGTAGATACCTTTGTCAGGTCTCAAACTGTGAACAGTCATCCACGAGAAATAGCGGAAGCAGAACGCACCTTACCAAGGGACACTAGAGTTACTCTGGTCAAACTTCGGTCTGGATACTGTAATAGGTTAAACTCTTACGTTTCCATTCTAAACAACAACATGTCCCCCCATCAATTTTTTACTTTATTTTTGTGTAATTTTCAATACATTTTTATTCAATTTTTCCTATATTTATGGGTCATTTTTACTACTTTTTGTGTAATTTTCAATTTTTACTTTATTTTTGTGTAATTTTTACTAAATTTTTGTTAAATTTTTACTATATTTTTGTGTAACTTTTACAATGTTTTTTGAGTAACTTTTACTATTTTTTTTGCTGTATTACACTCAAGAAAGAGCTTTCTTATATCTAGGAAAAATTTCCCTTATTTGGCTCTAAAGACATGGCTTCCTTAATTTAAAGACTTTTTTCCTCAATTTAAGGAAAAAAAATTAAATTGAGGAAAAAAGTCTTTAAATTGAGGAATATTTTACTTAGTTTAAAGAAGGCATGTCTTTGGAGCCAAAGTAAGGAAACTTTTTCTGAGTGTACTGTGAAAAATATGCCTTTTTTGATCCTGAGGTGGAGGGTTTGAAGCTGAAAGCCACAACAATTTTCTTCATTTAACATCTGGGTGTATAATATTTAGGTCTTACTGTTCTAAGATTTTTTTCTGTACGCGTAAATTTTTGTACCTCTTTTTGTTTGACATCTATGTATGTGTTGGCAATATCCTTGAAAAAAAAAAAAACATTTCCCAAAAAAATATTTCTCAGCATCGTAGCTTATGATGCGGCAAATAATTCCAGCCACTCCTTTTCTTTTTTGTGATATATTTATTTTGTCTATTTTTAACCTTCGTTTTTTTATTCTTTAAACTCCGTTGGAGTTTACTTCCATTATACGCATACACCTACTAGATTAAGCGCGGGATCCACCCCAATTTTTATTTTTTATAGATCACATAGCGTAAATGTGAGCTGCTTTTGTGTCTTTGTTTTTTACTTAAGTGATATCTTTTCTGTCCTTAGATTACCTCAACGGATGATCAATGTGCGCATCATTATGTAGACTACTTCCCCTTCAAGGATATCTAATATTTTTCTTACATGTTTCCTTCTTTTCTTCTCCATTGCTAAAAGTGATCCTCGCTACAAATATTTTTATATCATACGCCACATATGTGGAACAACTGCGCTATGTTTTAATTCAATTTATCATCACCAACAACACATTTCTTGCACGTCAGCGTGTCATCTTAGCTCGCTCTCAACATAATGAATGGCTTTGGACAACGGAGTAGGAACTCATTTAGTATGAAGAGTGGATTTTTGTGATGGCGCATGTTATTCTTTTGGGGATTGTGTCTGCCTTTGATGAGCTAGACAAGCAGATGGGCGTCTAAGATATCTGTTTTTTAGCGCGTTAGATAATTTTTTTTAGGTGTTTGAATATAGTCCTTGCTTTAATGTCCTCGCAATGAAATGCGTATAATAATTACTATCGTCGCTCGAAGTCTCAAGAATATGCTGGGAGATCGAAAAGTTAGATGCCTTCCGCAATAGGATAACTTTGGAAGCTGTAGTCGAACTGAGCCTCTGATACAGGGTCGCCTCAGAGAGTGACTATGGTCTTACCGCGGCATGGGGGCTCTGTTGCGGGGTACGACGCAGTTTCGCCCTACTCTACCCTTGGTCCAAAGCTGGCATTGTCCGGCGAGGGGTCGTACGAACAAAATGATTAGAGACACAAAAATAAAACAAACACGTTTATTTCCCAGCAGAAGATAACAATGCTCGAGACAGGGGAGCGTGAGCACAAAGTCGGAGCAGGGCCTCAATTTCAAAATCAACCGAGGGACCGACAACGATGACAACTACGGGTCGGTCAACTCTGGATGCTAAGAGGACCACCCTCACATTTATATCAAGTAAAAGTGACTTGATTGGAGCTGGCACTAGTGCGGCTTCAAACGCAGTTAAGCTGACAACGGTGGGTGCTAAACTTTCAGCAAGCGCCGGAACGAAAACCAATCTCTTAACATCAGTGACAGTGGTCTTACGACGTGGCCTCAGAGATCCAAAGGAGAAGGAAACCGTCACAGAGACATCCCCTTCGCTCTGCGTACTGGGATAAAGGAAAGGCCACAAGGATCCTGAAGAAAAACGAGGGAGTATCGCGGGACAAGCTGTCGCCGAATTCCATTAGCGACTTTAGAACGTCATTTTGGGAATTTGGTCGTTGACAACTGGAGGCGCTAGGTTGAGTGAAACGCAAAAGGGCACTCTGGAGTTCGAGGGATGCTTCTAACACAATTTTGTGGTTCAAGGGATGCCACGTGACGCAAAACGGCTAAACGCGTTCACGCCAGTACCTCATCCCTCGATCTTCAGAGTCCTGGAGCTACACGGCGTACCCCGCTAATTATAAACACCATCAAATCCAGCTACGATGGTATGATAACCAGCAGCAGGGTGGCTGGAGGGGTTTCCAAACCGATTTCCCTGATGTAGGGGGTGCGCCAAGGCTGTCCGCCAGCCCTATTTTATTCGATGCAGGGCTGGAGGTCGTCCTCCGGAAGGTCTCCAACAAAGGAGCCGGCTACGAACTGAATTCCTCTATCGTCAGCAGCTTGGCATACGCCGACGACCTGGTGCTGGTGGCGGACTCCCCCCAGGGATTTCAGAGGCTCCTCGAGGCCGCAGAAAGAGCGCCCAAGCGGTTTGCCTGCACTTCAACGCTGCCAAATGCGCCACGCTACACTAGATGAGTGCGACAAAGCTTTAACAAAGCACTTATGCTCCAAAGAGTGTAAACGAAAAAACCTTCAAATACCAGAGATCGGACGGGGAGTTAAAAATTCATCCGAAGCAGCTTCAGAACACCCCCAGAGTGAGAAAACTCAGCTTTGCTGACGTGACCAAGGATAGGATCCTTATGGTATCCTTGATCGAGGTAACGACCTTTGGGCCATTCTTAAAGACTGGTGGCAGTACGTCTGGAACAAAATCTGTAACGCCCTTCCCGACGTTATGACAGAGTCTTCGGGTGTTACGGCGCGAGGTGCTGATTAGGAAGGGCAATAGGGTCAGATCAAAGTATTCGCTTGCGAGGATGCAAGAACTGTTGCACTGTACAAGGCAGCACCTGCAAGGTTGTGTGAAGTCTACCAAGGGGCAAGAATCGGGGTCTTCGACTGGAAGGACATTCCGGCTCGGTCAAGAGCAAGGCATACATTTCTACCCTCCCTGAGGAACCTCAGAGAATTCTCTCACGACACAGTTCTGGAGTGTCAATCTGTTCGAGGAGGGCCTGATAGGCAGGTGGTCTTCACTTTGAATAAGGAAGCAATCGAGCCCCTTAACAGATTGTGATCCACGTATACCGTGGCGATGCACAGCGCTCCGCCATTTCGGCTGCTGTGGAGGACACGGACAACGAAGTATCGGAAGAGGCGGTGTCCGACGGGGGAAGTGTGGTATGCGCCACGTCAAATTGCGAAGGAGCTGTGAACAACTCGCGATGTGAAACAGCCTACTGGATGGGGAAAACCTCGACGTTGATGCTGCATCAGCCAGTAGGATTTCCGCCACGCCAAAGCAAAATAATACTTTTAACTACATATTCCTCTCGCCGCCAAATTAAATGCGAAACAGAGTGAAAAATTCCACCTGTGAAAACATTTTTATAACCAACCACAACAATGTCATAATCCCGCCCCATCGCGGTCGTTGTCAGTCAAATCTAAAACAAATAGACAAACGCTTTACGCCTATCGCAACAAGCATTTAGTTAGATATTAATCAACATAACAACAAACAACTAATTTAGTAGCGCTAATAGGTAGACGGGGAAAAAAATGTGTAAGTTAGTTGCACAGAGGTGGGTGAAACAATTGCTTGCCACCGTAGGCAGACCCAATTAATTTGCATAAGAAACGCATCGTGAACAAATGTGAGCTACTGCGACAGCAACAAGAAAATCAAGGCGCAATAGTAGCCCCCGCTTTTTGGAAAAAAAATTTGTTAGTCATATCAGATCAACATCAAAATATATGACTAAGTCGTTTTACGAGGGATGGATATTTTATTTTGAAACTTGGATTCAGGTTTTCACAGTGAGCTCAAGCTACAGCTGAAATTGAGCTTAGGGTGATGCCTGCGGCTAAGTTCTTGACGGGTATCCCATTCTAGACATACAACGCCTCACCCTCGTATAAGCTAGCGACTCTCTATTCAAGAGCAGTCTGCCTACGAGGACCTACTGATACACAGTAGTAACCGCTACCAACCAAAACCAACCATGAAAATCATCTTAAAACAAACAAGCAAAATTGACTAATATAAACATTATAATAACAAGTAAGGAAGTCTAAATTTGGGTAAACTGAACATTAAATACCCAGCGGTAGTTTTCAGAACGTGATACAAACTTAAGTGATTTTCGAAATTTTCGATATCGAAAATGGGCGTGGTCGGGAAGCGATTTTGTCCAATTACATCAGGGATACTCCTCATAATGCTTGCATTTCATGATTCTACCGTCAACAGTTTAAAAGTTATGATCAGTCGAATTTTCAAAAGTACCCCCCCCCCCCCTGAGAGTGGGCGGATTGTGTGATTATGTGATTTTCGAAAAATTCGATATCGAAAAAGGGGGCGTGGTTATCATCCGATTTCGCTCATTTTCAATAGAGACCTACCTTGGCCAGAAAGTAAATGCATACATACAAATATCTCAATTTTTACCCAAGTTATGTCAATTTATGTGATTTTCGAAATTTTCGATATTGAAAAATGGGGTGTGACTATCATCCGATTTCACTCATTTTCAATAGAAACCTACCTTGGCCAGAAAGTAACTGCATACATACAAATATCTCAATTTTTACCCAAGTTATATCAATTTAGGTGATTTTCGAAATTTTCTATATCGAAAAAGGGAGCGTGGTTATCAACCGATTTCAATAGCAACCTACCTTGGCCCGAAAGTAACCTGCTTATATACAAATATCTCAATTTTTACCCAAGTTATGTCAATTTATGTGATTTTCGAAATTTTCGATATCGAAAAAGGGACGTGGTTATCATCCGATTTCAAAAGCAACCTACCTTGGCCAGAAAGTAACCTTCATACATACAAATATCTCAATTTGTACCCAAGTTATGTCAATTTAGGTGATTTTCGAAATTTTCGATATCGAAAAATGGGGTGTGGCTATCATCGGATTTCGCTCATTTTCAATAGGAACCTACCTTGGGCAGAAAGTAACCTGTAGATTAAATTTCTTGCAAATAACTCAATTTGTATTCAAGTTCTGTGGTACACGGACAGACGGATGGCGGACAGACGGATATGCCTCAATCAACTCCTCTTTTCAACCTAAGAACTTTTATATATGAAACTCTATATCTATCTCGATTATTTTGTGCCATTAAGTAGTACCGTTATGTGGACAAAATTGGAATACCCTTGTACTAGTACTAGTACGCTGGGTATAAAAATAACAGCAACAACAACCATACTCACACTTTTTCGAAAATTTGTTTACCACTAAAATATGTAGTTAAAATGATAAAAATCTTTAATAGCAGCGCATCCGAATCCTGTGGTGAGGTCGTGTCTGACATTTTTGTCGTTCAACCATGAGCTCGATGAGCCACCAGTAGCAGCAATCGTGCGGGTCTCTCTGTTGTGGTTAACTTGTTGGTTGGTGGTTGATTTCGTTTTTTGGCCATCAAGCTAACTCATTTGAATGAAGAAATGCTGGGAAGTGTGGGTGGGAGTGTGTGTGTGTGCATAAAATTAAGAAATTTTAGTTTAACTAAAAAATAGCTAAGGTAAACAAAAAAGCAACAACAACTTTATTAACATATTTATAAAAATCTTCAATATGTCTGTGTAGGTCTGGGTGTCTTATCGTAACATGAAATTTTATTGCCTTGTTAATAATGTACGCTACAGCGACTTTGTTACTCCCACTTACATAAGTCAATTGTTTAATTACAATATTTCGGAAGCTAATTTGCATAGATCCAACATAATTATAGCGATTGGGCATACTTACTTGTGGTTTTGGGCGTTTCATATTTTTCCTTTTTCCTCTGAATGGGTACTTAAATATTTATTCGAAGTTTTAGGGTTTTTCCAGAAGAGCGTCCTAATAGTTATCTACAGTAATAAGTAACATGGAGCAATTCCAAGTACATATCCAGCTGTATCTGAGTTAGTGCGAAGATAAGTCATTTCAAACCCGTTGATGACAGTCTTTGGGCGACTATGACTCCAACAAAGCCGTCGTTGAACAGTATTTTACCTTTCCTCGGTATTGATGACTCGGCAGATCGTCATTATGTTCTCGCAATCGGCTGGCACCTTGTTGTTGTTGTAACGAAGTGTAGCCCTACCCACTCGTGTTCTAATCCTTAGCCTAAATTGTCATCAATGTCTTCTAACGAAAGTCCTAGGGAACTAGCAGTTGCTGCAGGTTTGGACCAGAGGAAAATGGGTGTTAGAAGAGTGGGCTCCGCAGAGCAGGTGAATACCTAGATGGTTGGTGTTATGAGGAGACGGGCTGCATGCCGGATATTCATTCGGGACGTCGAGGTTCAGTCTGGATAAGAAGGAGCTTAACCTGCTACAATATCCAGAACGTAATTGGGCCAGAGCGACCCTTGTCTCTCAAGGAAGATGACGTTCCTCGTCAGCAACGCGAGGTATTGAGGTATACAAAACGGCGTTCACGGGACAGAGCTCAAGATGGGAGATAACATATGTCTTATTGATGTGCTTCAGAGCCTATACATGAACCTCCGAATCAAACGCGATATTGCAAGGTGGTGGATCTCATCAAAATGTTTACGTAGATGTGTCCTTAAGGTGCTAGGCATGCTGCGGTTTGCAACAATTTAACATGAACAGCATTTTATTATGCTACCTAACTGGGAGCATTTTCGTCTCATGATGTAAGTGGGGTATAGGAGACATAAGGACACACTCCGTAGCGGTTCTGAGTGCAGGCCTGCAACTGACTCCAATGAACGTTAGGAAGCCCCGGCGACGTATAGTTCAGGATCGGTCGACCAGTTGCCAGCAACGTTTATTTGTCTTTTCCCCAAGTACTCCCAGCTATCGACTTGAGGATTTTGGCACGGCTTTGTATTTTAGCGACAATTGCGGCTGAATGGGCAGTGAAAGTGGGGTGGGAGACAGTAGGTAGTTTGTGTGCATCTTCGTAGATTTCTAACTATATGCCCACTTGCGCTGTCCAAGTCCTGATTTTATAGCATAGCTCATCGATGAAAGTGACGAGTCGTCCAAGTCGGAAACCAGCTGCGATTGACTGAGTCAAAAGCTTGAGATAGATCAAGGGTAACAAGAACCATACTGTCATTAGGTCTTTTCTGGTTGAGTCCGTCAGTAGGAGTTTAGAATATGCCCGAAGTAGGCAAACCCATCGTAAGGGGCGACTAATATGCACATAGGTAATGCCGTGCCAACTCGATGGTTGATCTACGGATATGATGCCTCTCACTTCTCATTACCTAACTTCTCCTTCCTAACGGATGGAGGGATGACATGACCTAGAAGATTCCACTGGTCATACACAATCGCTACCTACCGCAGCGTAACGCAGTTTCGGTATCACTTTCCAAAACCTTCGGGAATTGTTTTTCCTGTTAACAACAACAACAACAACAATAGAGCGAATGTTGTACTCCTTCCATTCCTAAAGCCATGTTGGTGCTTGGCTAACCTCAAGTTTGATGTGTAGAAAGGGAGTAAAACCGCCTCCAGTGTCTTCACTACTGGCGAGAGAAGCGATATCGGAGCGATACGACTTTCCAACCTTAGCTGGCTTGCCAAATTTTAGTAGCGGGACCACGATTGCCAGCTTCCATTTGTCGGGTATGACAGAAGAGGTCAAGGATAGATTGAAGACGGTCGTGAGGTACTCAACTCCCTCTTCGCCGATATATTTCAGATGCACCATGGCTATGTCATCGAGGCCGATGTCTTCGGAGTTTTTGGCTTTCCTGATTACCTCTCGAACCTCTGTATCGGTGATGAAAACGGATTCATTACAAGGGGATTCATTACAGCCTAGAATCAAACGAAAATCACATTCTTACATATCGTACCCATATATGTCGCATAATCCTGGGAGTTGAAAGCTTCCTTTAAGATGTAGCTGGAAATATTCGATAGAAAAGCTCGAAAGTCTCATCGAACTATTTGAGAACTGCGATTATGGAAAAAGATTTCATAACAAAACGTATGTATAAGCTTTACATAAGTCACTGCCGCAGTTCAGCGGACCCCAAGGACTACGTTGAGTAGGCCATTATGTTTGATTGATTTAAGACGCTTCAGTTCAGAATTGCTTTTCTCCGGTTGATGCGGAAGAGGATGGCCCAAACTTCTTGAAGGGAACGACTTGAGATCCATTGTTGTGTTGGATCTTCAACAGAAGATAACTGTATAAATGTCTGTTTTTTTGGTGCATCAATTTTTATTCATTTTGATATTGCTTATTATTACCATTACAATAATCGTGTTTATAAATGTTATTATTACATTGTAATTACAAAGACATTATTATTTTTAACTTACACATAACTAAATTAGTATAGAAGAGCTAAGGTTTTTGTTTTAAACTTCCGAAAAATAAGTGTTCGTAACTTATGTAGGTTTTACTTTACTTAAGTTAGGTTCACGTTACGTAAGTTGAAATAACGTTAAGTAAGTGAAGCTTAAGTTACTTAACTGAGGTTTACGTTATGCAAGTTAAGCTGACGTATCGTAAGTGAAGTTTGCTTTACGTAAGTTAAGTCTACGTATGAGTGAGTCAGGTTAGCGTTACGTAAGTTGGGAGTGCGTTACGTAACTGACGTTAGTTAAGTTTACGTTGCGTTTTCGTTACGTAATTGAAGTTGATTTAAATAAAGTTTAGTTAACGTTACGAAGAAATCGTCACATTTTACAAGTAGTTACTGTATTTTTTGTTTTTTTTTTTTTCAAGAAGAAAATTCTTTACTGGCTCTGTAATTGCAGTTACATTAAAAGCATACTTTTTACAAGCAAATTTTAGAGTAGAAAAAATGTATATAAATAGTTGTTGAACACTTTTGGACCTACTAAAAGCAACTTAATATCAATTAAACTTATCAACTATACTAAAAAAATTAAGAAACCCATCTTCACAAAATATTACTCCCATAAACTATTTACTTATTTGATTATTTAACGAACACTACTTCTCTGCTCCTCCAACTCCACTTCCTGTTGCGCCTTCTGCTTTTTGTGGTGTACTCGTGACGCTACCCTGTGGCGTTGAAGTCGGCGTTGTACCCGTTACGCTATAATTGCTGCGCTCCGAAAAACTTGGACTAGGCGCACGACTAACTGCTGGACTGCGTGTCATAGGTGTGGCGCCAGGGCTGTGGCCCAATGGCACTACAAGCGGTCCAATGGGTTTACGTGTGCGTGGTGCACCACGTGTACCAAGATATGTTGGACCGGCAGTCTTGAGGCGTGGACGTCCTGGACCACGTTTCATGGGTGTCGTCGGTATTGTGGGTGTGAACGCGCACTCGGTGCTGATGTTGGTGACTGATGTTGAGGGTGTAGCATCTGTGTGGAAGATAAAGAAGATAAGGAAATTTTAGATGCGTATTATAAAGATATTTTGTATTTCTTTTTATATAAAAAAATCTGAGATTAATCTTTAACACCTCAAAAAAAGCAAGAGGGGGCGTAGGTGAGACAAAACATACAAATAGGATTTAGAAGAAGGGATAGGGATAGGGATAGGGGATAGGGATAGGGATAGGGATAGGGATAGGGATAGGGATAGGGATAGGGATAGGGATAGGGATAGGGATAGGGATAGGGATAGGGATAGGGATAGGGATAGGGATAGGGATAGGGATAGGGATAGGGATAGGGATAGGGATAGGGATAGGGATAGGGATAGGGATAGGGATAGGGATAGGGATAGGGATAGGGATAGGGATAGGGATAGGGATAGGGATAGGGATAGGGATAGGGATAGGGATAGGGATAGGGATAGGGATAGGGATAGGGATAGGGATAGGGATAGGGATAGGGATAGGGATAGGGATAGGGATAGGGATAGGGATAGGGATAGGGATAGGGATAGGGATAGGGATAGGGATAGGGATAGGGATAGGGATAGGGATAGGGATAGGGATAGGGATAGGGATAGGGATAGGGATAGGGATAGGGATAGGGATAGGGATAGGGATAGGGATAGGGATAGGGATAGGGATAGGGATAGGGATAGGGATAGGGATAGGGATAGGGATAGGGATAGGGATAGGGATAGGGATAGGGATAGGGATAGGGATAGGGATAGGGATAGGGATAGGGATAGGGATAGGGATAGGGATAGGGATAGGGATAGGGATAGGGATAGGGATAGGGATAGGGATAGGGATAGGGATAGGGATAGGGATAGGGATAGGGATAGGGATAGGGATAGGGATAGGGATAGGGATAGGGATAGGGATAGGGATAGGGATAGGGATAGGGATAGGGATAGGGATAGGGATAGGGATAGGGATAGGGATAGGGATAGGGATAGGGATAGGGATAGGGATAGGGATAGGGATAGGGATAGGGATAGGGATAGGAATAGGGATAGGGATAGGGATAGTGATAGTGATAGTCACAGTCATAAACATAGTCATAGTCATAGTGATAGTGATAATGATAATGATAGTGATAGTGATAGTAATAGTGATAGAGATAGTGACAGTGATAGTGATAGTGGTAGTGGTAGTGATAGTGATAATTATAGTTATAGTTATGAGGATAGGGAGAAAAAGGCGATAATTAAATGGGAGAGTAGGAGAGAGGAAGATGGCGCTTAGAATTCGAAATGATAGACGAGTAAGGCAAGGATAGGGATAGTTAGAGGAAGACAAAGAAAAAAACGATATGATATAGGAAAAGGAGGAGAAAGTGCAAGATGGAGAATAGAATAGGAACGAATTTTTGGGCAGGACATCGCGATGCATCGTCTGCCGGGCCCTTTAGTGCTTGCATTTATACATTTTTTTTTTTTAATTAGGCTAATGATGAAGATCCAAAATGCTGCCCTAACAGCCTTCAATAATAGAACAATAACAGATTTTGCTTCGATTTGGATAAAACTGTCGCACTCCAAAGGCTACTTATCGAACGTAAGCGCATAACTCCCCCTCCACACTTATCGCAATATCCTTTTCGCAAATAGTTCATAATTGCTGTTAATTTCCGACATTAGCTCATTGGCACGCACCACAACATTACAAGCTGACAATGCGCTTACAACAATACCAATTGCATTAAGCAGCTTACGAATAGCTGAAATCGGTGGTGGCGCTCTCCCTCACAGCAGCATTAAAGGACTTACCTAGAAGTAAACTACAAACATAATGTGCTTAATCATGACTTTGCATTGAGTGCAAGATTACGTGAATAGTCGACAAGCAAATTAGCTGTAAGGACTTAGGCATTGATTTCAAGGTTTTTCTACCCAAAAAAAATTGCATAAAATTATCAATAAGTAGATGCATTAATATGAATTGTAAATCCATATTGAGACATTTGAATAATTTAGAAAAATTATTGAAAAAAATAAAGTAGACATAGCAAATAGCAGACCACGTCCCACTGCGTCAGCGTATCAAACAAAGAGCGCCGCTAATGATATCACATCGTCCAACTGGCGGTATTGTTGACAAATCACGCATTGTAGAAAAAGCGGAAGTGCACGGCAACGAGTGCGTCTGCATACGAAATTAGCCGCTTTATGTTTCGCTTCGATATACTACAAATACATATATCTAGAGTGGCATGTGCCATATGTCAGTCTGTGTTGCATAGAACTATTGGCGGCTAGACAAATGCGCAGAAAGTGAGGGCGGCATCGAAGCGGGGCAGAAATACTACTTTACATATCAAAGTGATTAATAGCATCAACTGGACGTGATTTCAAGGACCAGTGGGACATTATTGCTAAGTACATATGGGTATTGTATGTATTTGAGTTCAAGATGAAATATGGAAAATTAATTACATAGGTTGTCTAATTTTTAAATATTATTATGCGTTATGTTATGTTATACTAACTTATGTTTTGATAGGCTATAAGAAAAATTAAGTTTGCTAAAAAATTTTTTTTTCATGTTATGTAGTCTTATGTTATGATAAGTTCAGTTATGTTTTGCTCTATTTTTTATGTTACGTAAAAATGTTTTTTTGTTTTTGTTTTTTTTTATGTTATTTCGTATTTCAAAAAAATTTTCAATTCAACCTTATGTTATTTTATGCTATGCTCAAATGTCATGTTATGTTTTTTATGAAAATGTTTGTTAACGTATCCAGTAACATAATGTTATGTTTATCGATAAGTGTCACGTAATATTATTCTCTGTTATGTTGTACTAGGTAATATTTAATAATATTGTGCTATGACTCCTTATGCCATAATACGTAGCTAAACTGCGCCGTGTTATGTTATTATTTTTTTTTGTATAGCATTTTATGTTATGCTCTGCTATGTTCACTTATGTGTGGGTATCAAACATAACCGGCAGTATTGTTTATTTTATGGAAAACCTTTTTTGTATTGTTATGGTGCGTTATTTAGTGTTATGCCATTTTATGCTATGCTAAGTTAGCATGTTATGTCGATATTATGTTACGCTAAGTTTTACTTTTTGCGCTATGCTATGTTTATGGTACTGTCACGGTTCCTTTAACTAAATGCTAAGTGTCAAGTTCCTAGATTACCAGGAAGTTAGTCAAAGGTCGATCGCAAAGTTCCCAACTTCAAAATAGGGTTCTGAAAAATGTGTCAAGTTTCAAGTCTCCAGCTTACCGGGAAGTTACTCAAAAATCTATCGCAAGATTCCCCCTATGTTTTAGAGATTTTCAAATATATCGACAAGCGCGCCACCTTTTGGAATTCTGATTTCAACAAATTGTATTGTCACCGTTTCCACAACTATAAGCTAAGTTTCAAGTTCCTAGGTTACCAGGAAGGTTACCAGGAAGTTGGTCAAGTCTCTAACTAACCTGGAAGTTACTAAAAATCGATCGCAAAATTCCAGGAGTCTTTTAATTTTTTTTTTTAAGATTTGCAATTATATAGACCAGCGTGCCATCTATCGGAATTTTGGTTTTTACTATTTGTAGTGCCAACCGTTCCCTCAACTTAGTGCCAAATGTTAAGTTCCTAGGTTACTAGGAAGTTAGTCAAGAGACGACTACAAGATTCCCAACTTCAAACGATTTTCCGAAATAGCTCGATTCGTGCGCCACCTACCGGATTTTTTTTATGAGGAATTGCATTGTCACCGGGTTCTGAAAAATGTGTCAAGTTTCAATCCCTCCCGGCTTTCCTTGAATATTTGTATGGGAGTTACCAAACCCCCTTCCCTCCTTTTTTTTTTTGGGTCTAGAGATTGATCTCATTTTACTGTTTACACATTTTCAATATTCTACCATGAATACTTCCAGAGATATACAGTACGAAACATATAATTTGAATGGGAGAAGCCACTCCCACATAATTGAGTGGTCCAGCAGTTTAGGGACTTAGAATAGGGGTACTATGTAAACCTAGAGCAAAAGGTGACTAACATCCGATGATTCCAGAGGTCAAAAAAAAATTATCACTGATCCAAGTAGGACTATCAACAAAACCCCAGTGAAGGGTCATGTCGGGAGCGGATGTTCTGTTCTGTACTGTTTTGTTTATAACAACAGCATAGAAAGATTATTCTCTGATGAGATGCATCTGAAGTTTTAACTACATAAATAGAAAAGTTCGAGTACCTATACACCAAAAAAGTAAAAAAATATAAAAAAATTTAAAAAATATTTAAAAAAATATTTAAAAATTTAAAAAAAAAGTAAAAAATATTTAAAAAAATATAAAAAAATATAATAAATATTTATATATTTAAAATAATATAAACCCTTTTAATAAATATAAAAAAATATATATGTATAGAAAAAAAATTAAAAAATATATATGTATATAAAAAAAATTTAAAAAAATAAAAAATATAAAAAAAATAAAAAATAATAAAAAAAAAATTTTTTTTAAATATTAAAAAATTAATAAATATAAAAAAAAATAAAAAATGTTTAAAAAAATATAAAAAAATACCTATAAAATAATTTTTATATATTTGAAAAAATATAAAAACTTTTAAAAAATATAAAAAAATATATATGTATATAAAAAAAATAAAAAAATTAATACATATCGCTACCTTAATTCACAAAAGCCCTAATTGACACATTTTTCCAAAATGACTTTTTCACATATTTAAGTATGATATAGTAAAATACACACTCACTACAAATTTTAAGGAGTTACTAGCAGTAATAATGGAAATATTCCAAATTTACAAAACTATATTTGCATGCGTTCAATGTGAAAATTTTTTTGTTTTTTTGCTTCTCCTGTAAAATTTTTTTTATATCAGTTAGGGCCTTTGTGTATATTAGAGCGTATCGCCAAAAAAAGTTTAAAATGTTCCCCTGGGGAACATTTTCAACTTTTCCTCCTTACACCGTCATACGCTCTAATGTATATATGTATATATAAAAAATATAATGAAATGAAAAGATATAAAAAATAAAACAATACTGAAATTATGCTGGTTCCTGGAGAGAAAGAAACGCTTCAACTATGGATTTGCTACAATCAAGGACTGCGATGTATGAGGATATATGTTCATATACTTACACATGTGCCTTTAATATCATTTTTACTCACACCATTCCTTTATAAAAAGTGTATACAAAGTGTTTAAGTGCTTGTTAATCTACCCCAAAATCACGCATTAACGCCACTCAAATATTTGGCACGTTCGAAATCAATGTAATACCCTCTCTATATTTTTTAAGGATATTCAAATCGTTTTTTGGTTTTTATATTCCTTTTTTCCTAGTAAAGTATGAGTTGGTTATGCAACTTCCGTTCTGTTTTTTGTGTTAATCCATACTTCCTCTTGTCACGCATTCTGTATGCGGTTTCCTTGCAGCATATCCGTTTGCTGCTCCTTTGAGCGAACGTTTTACCGTACTTTTGTTGTTGTATTTAAGTATGCGCATAAGTGACACTTAAGTTAATGAGTCACACTTAGAATGCGAGGTACGGGGGGAAATGTGATCACAAACAGCCGAAAAAACAACGACAAACAATTTTTGAGTAGGTGGAAGGGTGGCAAGCATACGTGACATATTTAACAGTTGCGCGTTTGTTTTTTTTTGCTTATACTGAAAAAAAATAAATTTAATGGGGATTCAAATTACCAAATACTTAAGAAGGATTGATTCTTTTCCCTTATCTCTAAACAAGTCAAAGCAAATATTTTTAATATTTTTTTATCAAGAAATCTAATTTAAGAGCCCCATTATGTATGACGAACGATAGCTCAGATAAGCGATTCGTCTGCTCACAAAATCGTATTTTCTTTAATTTTAGTTTTTTATGTCAAAGAAAATCCGAAAATATTAAAAAAAAAATCGTTCGTCATACATCGTGAGGCCCTAATTTTTTTTGTCCTCAGTTGAGGCGTCTTTTCTTTCTCTACTTCCGAAATCGGATGTCCATAAAAAAACTTTCTGTGCTGGTGCGTCTTTGTCCATTCGCATATAATGACCCAGCCAGCCGACCTTTCTTTGGTGTATAGGTACTCGAACTTTTCTATTTATGTAGTTAATACTTCAGATGGATCTCATCAGAGAATAATTTTTCTATGCTGTTGTTATAAAGAAAACAGTACAGAACAGAACATCCGCTCCCGACATGACCCTTCACTGGGGTTTTGTTGATAGTCCTACTTGGAACAGTGATAATTTTTTTGACCTCTGGAATCCTCGGATGTTAGTCACCTTAGGTTTACATAGTACCCCTATTCTAAGTCCCTAAACTGCTGGACCCCTCAATTATATGTTTCGTACTGTATATCTCTGGAAGTATTCATGGTAGAATATTGAAAATGTGTAAACAGTAAAATGAGATCAATCTCTAGACACTAAAAAAAAGGAGAGAAGGGGGTTTGGTAACTCCCATACAATCCCGAAAATTTCTTGTAAATACCGTCGGTATTTACAGCAATAGACTACAAGTCAAAAGCAACTAAGAGTTTTTTTTTAATATTTTTTATTTTTTTTATATTTTTTTTTTTAATATTTTTTTATATTTTTTTATTCTTTTTATGTTTTTTATTTGTATATTTTTTATATATTTTTTTATTTTTTTTTTTGTACATATATATTTTTTTATATTTTTTTATTTTTTTTTGTACATATATATTTTTTTATATTTTTTTAATAATTTTGTAAAATATTTTTCTATATATTTTTTTATTCTTTTCATATTTTTTATTTGTTTTTTTAATATATTTTTTATACATATATATTTTTTTATATTTTTTATTTTTTTTTTATTTTTTTAATATTTTTGTAATATATTTTTTATATTTCTTTATTTTTTTTATATTATTTTATATATTTTTTATACACATATATATATTTTTTTTATATTTTTTTTATATTTTTTTTATATTTTTTTAATTATTTTGTAATATATTTTTTATATTTTTTTATTTTTTATATTTTTTTTATATTTTTGTACATACTTTTTTACACATATATATTTTTATTTTTTTAATTTTTTTTATATTTTTTATTTTTTTTTTTATATTTTTTTATATTTTTGTAATATATTTTTTTATATTTTTTTATATTTGTTTTTTATTTTTTATCTTATTTGGTTTGATTTAATATTTTTTTTTGTTCTGTGTTGTCATATTTTTTTATTTTATTTTATTTTTACTTTACTTTATTTTATTTTATTTTTTCTTTTATTTTTTTATATTATTTTTTTATATTATTTTTTGAATTGTATTTTATTAAATTTAATTTTTTTATTCTATTTATTTATTTTTTTTTATTATTTGAGTTAATTTTAATTTGTTAATAGTTTTGGTACAATTCTATTTTTTTATTTTATTTTTTTTTTAATAATTCTTTTCTTTATTTTTGTTTTTTTATTCATCTTTTTTATTTAATTCATTTTCATGCCATCGTATTTTATTTTTTTTTTTTTTTTTTCATTTCACTTAATTTAATTTTTTTACTTTATTTCATTTTATTATACTTTTCCATTATTTATTTTGTTTGGTTTTTTGTATTTTATTTGATTATATTTTATTTAATTTCATTTTATTTTATCTTATTTTATTTTTTTTTATTTTATCTTATTTTTTTTATCTACTATATTTTTTTCTTTCAAATATCCTTTTCTTTTACTTTTTTTTGTTTTAAGCTTTTTTTTATTCAATTTTTCTTTATTTTATATATTTTATTTTGCTTTATTTTATCTTGTTTTCTTTTATTTTATCTTAATTTTTTTATCCTATTCTATTTTATTTAATTTTTCCCCTTTTGTTTTATATTCATTTTTTTTAAGTTGAATTTTGTAATAGTTACACAAAAACATAACCTACCTTCACCAGCTGGCGTTGCAGGCGTCGTTACATTGGCATTCGCCGGCGATGAAATTGAACGCCCTAAACAACCATTACCACCGCCACGCCTTGTGCTGCCACGTGGACGACCACGTTTTGTGCCACGCGGATGATGACGTCGACGAATGCGTCCCATGTTGCCAAAGTCACCGAACAGATCTGAAAATTAAAAAAAAAAAAAAATGAAATAAAAATTAATACATGAAGAATGAAAATTTAAACTTTTTAATAGCAAGGCTATAAACCGCAACCTATGGGGAATTTTCCCCCAAACATATCCAAACATATGGGTTTCATGTACAAGTACAAGCCATTTACAAATTGTAATAACACAAAACCCATTTAAAAGTTATTAAATGTTGGCAGGCAGTAGAAGCTTGAGGGTGGTTGTACGTAGGTAATAAACGCACCGTTAAAAGTCAATCAGCCGTTAAAATGCAATAAAAGAAAGAGTGCGCCAAGAAAATGGTTAAATGAAGTGCGGCAATAGCCAATGCAATTTTTAACGATTTTTTGATCAATTTTTATATTTTAATTTTAACAATTGCTGCTGCGCAAAAAATGGAAATTGTAATAAATTAAGTGGAAAAACACAAAACCACATGGTGTAACAGGATAATGGTTAATAGCTACGTAGATACACTGCCGATCATTTAAATAGATCCATAGATTTTAATAGACCAGAGAAGAGCTTTTGTTTAGGCCACAAACATAATCTTACCATAACCATATCAGTAACCGTAAATGTTGCCGTAATCATAACCATATCCGTAACTACAACCACCATCCTATTAACTCATGTACTTGGTTGCAGTTAAAGAGTTTCTATTAGTTCGAGTAATAAAAAACCGATCTTCAAGAAAAGAACAAAACACACTATACAAGTTGAGAGGGGCACAAAACGTTAGCCCTATTCAGTTGCACAACAGTGTACAATTTACGTTAATGTGCAGTTGACCACCACATAAGAACCAAGGACATTAAAAAATGACTGTGACGAAGGTGGTGATAGATAAAAAATTAAAGAGCAGAAAAACCATCTGAA
>CAXKVI010000001.1:158643484-158660984 GCA_964058755.1 Campiglossa producta
CTGTTTTAACACTCGAATGCGTACCTCTGTTGGACGTAGAGCCTTAAGCCCCAACAATGTTCAATGATATTAAATTTGCCGGAAAAGTCTTTTAATATCGATTAGTCGCTGAACCAGTTTACCAGCCAACTGCTCCTGATAGTTCACGCCACATTCCTCCCTCTCTCAAGTGAATGGCGGACAATTTTATGTTGCTTTGGCCGGGATGAGACCCCGGAATATTGTGTGGTAGGCCGAGCACACTGCCCCTACACGGGGAGAAAATCGAGCCGCCCTGTAGCGGAGCCCGATATATTCACAAAAACGACTCCATAGCAGAATGTCGCCTGACCAACAACTGTTAACGAAAATGTACACTTAACGAGGGCCCCAGCTCTTGACGAAGATTTTTTCTGCAACACAAGACAGCTTCCTATCAGTCTCCAAGACTGGCCATCTAGTCCATGTGTACAGATAACCATGCCGAAAGGGCTCAAAGATTTAATAAAAAGTTACTTCAAAGCTACAGCCCAGAGTAGCGAGGGCAGAACCCAGCCTTGTAGCATACCCCTGCACAACTTTCTCGGGGTTTTCGTTTCACCCCTCTCTACAACAGTTCGATCCCACAGGAGCTTCCTAATGAATTTAGCCAGAGCCTCCTCGACAACTAGAATAGGCAGAGCTCCTTCGATAGTCTCTTTCAAAGGGTTAGGCCAATTGGACATATAATACATTCATCCGGAAGAGATTCTGCAGTATTATTATTTCGTTATGTGCGGTACTGTGGATCACTTCCTGCTAAGATACCTTTGGTAGTCTCTTTTCAGCAGATAACTAGCAGAAATCTATCTATTACCTATTTTCATAATGACCTCAGCTCCACCTGAAGTACTTCGATTCATTTTGTGACTGTTGGGTGACAAAAGAAGCAACCGGTGTATGTGTGTGTGTGTCGAGCTCATGCGAAGCTTAGATAGGCTAAAAATGGCACACAACAACTACAATGACCACTTGAATGACAGTATACACGCAGCTATCTAGCTTTGACTTGGCTGTAATATGAGCTGTTTTTGTACAAACATCACACAAAACCCAACCATGACTTGGTCATTGAGTTTAGTGAGCCTCTCGTAGTAGCGGCTTAATGTTGGCCCAATGTTGACGTTGTCTGTTATGCCATGTATTTTTGTTGTAGAAGATGTTCATGTCGATGATGAGCTTGCACTTGCACTTGCACTTGACTTATGGGAAGGTTGTATAGAATGAATGAATTAATGTCTACTTGACTGACTGACTCAGCTGCGTACCTACAGCTCTTGTAAGCATAGAAGAACGAACTAGCCGGTGTCATGCTGAGCTTCAAGTTAACGATGCTATTCTGAGTTAAGTTGACTTGCGCGTTTGACTTGGGCATAAAATGACCGCGTAAGTTATGAAAGAAATTGTGAAAGTTGAGCGCAGCGACTGCAGTCAAATGTATTAGATGACTGGGAGGACCAGATCTCTTGGTTTTACCTGCATAATAGTCGTATGCTCAACACCACCGTTGTAAACGCTATTTTATTTATGTAATTTTTACAGTTAACTCGCAATTACATAGATGCATACACATATAGACGGCGCATAAGTATAGAATATACGCATTCGTGAAAAAAATAGAGGGGAAATTCAAAATGCAGTAGTCACTCTCAGTGGGTTGGCGCACATTTGAACGTTGAACCAGAACTTCCGCGCTACAAACAACAGTAAATCTATTACCAGTAGCTCTGTGCTTTCGAAGCAATTGGTAATCTGTTTTAACGACTTGTTGAATATTGTTTTATAATTAAATTTAATTTAATTTGGCCTAATTTGGTGATCAAATTCAATCTGCGGATAAACGGTCTCGAAAAAACTTGGCCAAAAGTGACGCATTTGGCGCAGTGTAAATGTAGCTTTATTTTATTTTATTTTATTTTATTTTATTTTATTTCATTTTATTCTATTTTATTTTATTTTATTTTTTATTTATATATTTTTTTTTTTTTTTTATTTTTTTATTTTTTATTTTTTTTTTTTTATTTTTTTTTTTTTTGTTCCGATGTTAGTAAGTATGAGAAGAAGAAGAGATGGACCCATCAATAAGTATACCGAAATGATCGGGATGACGAGATGAGTTGATTTAACCATGTCCGTCTGTCCGTCTGTCTGTCTGCCTGTTTGAACGCAAACTAGACCCTCAGTTTTTGAGATATTTGGCTGAAATTTTGTATGCGGCCACCATTTTCCAATATAGGAATCATTTGTCGGAACCAGCAAGATCGGACCGATATTACATAAGCTACCATACAATCGATTGTTCCTATAAACGGATTTTGGGCTATAACTCCCGGCTATAGCACGTGAAATTTTGGAGGTGTCGCTATTTTTATATGTGAAATATCGATTCTGAAAATCATCGAGATGGGATAAATATTTCACATAGCCCCCATAGAATCGATTGTTCCGATAAACGGATTTTGGTAGATAACTCCTGTAATTATATAGGTAGGAACGTGAAATTTCGTAACTATTGCTATTTTAGAATGTGGAATGTCGATGCTAAAAATCAATGCGATTGGACCTATATAACACATCGCCTCCAAATAATAGACAGTTCCGATAATTTCGGTATGAGCTAAAGTTAAATTCACACAGGCTGTACTGGGTTCAAACAGTGAAAATCGTGACGCTTATTCATGAAAGGTATACAGCCGAAGACAGCTTTCCTTACTTGTTTTTTTTTTTTAATTTTATTTTATACTAGCTGGAGTTCAGCACTTAAGGGTACCATAATGTACTAACACATTTTTGTGGAAATGTTCGTCGATACCTCCGAAACCGGTCGAGCTATCGAAATTTCAAGATATCTCCCAAACCATTTCAGATATTTCAATGAATCACATTGCATATTCTAGCACTCATTGACACCTTTCGTTTGACACCCATATTGTACTAAGACATGTTTGGTCACCCCGGGTCCACATTTTGGGTGATAACCCCAAAATCCGTTGAGATAGTGCAAAAAATAATATTTTAAACTTTAAGTTGAGCGTCTAGCAATCCAACGATTCAATCCCATTCAGTACTTTTAGAATGTTACGACCACAAACATACAGACAAACATGGTCCACATAATGGGCGATAACTGCAAAACCGGTTGAGATATCGAAAAAAGTAATATTTAAATTTTAAGTTGAGCATCGAGCAATACAACGAAAAAAAGTTTCATTCAATTCCATTCATTACTTTCAGAGTGATACGGCCACAAATATACGGACAGACAGACATACAACAATTTTTAAAATGGTTGATTATGATTGTACTCGCTTAATAATGCTTCCCCCAATCAATTTTTTGTTGATGTCTGCCATGTACAGAGATCGACCTGTTACAATTTTACTATATGTAGAGATTTTTTTATTTACTCTATTTTATTTTACTTTATTTTACTTTATTTTACATATTTTATTTTTTTTCATTTTATTTTATTTTATTTTTTTTTTTTTTCATTTTATTTTTTTTTTTCTATTTTTTTTTTTTATTATATTTTTATTTTATTATATTTTTTCTATTTTTTCTACCTTTTTTCTATTTTTTTCTATTTTATTTTGGTTTTATTTTTTTTTACTTAATTTTTTTAGTTTATTTTAAATTTATTTTTTAATTAATTTTTTTTTATGCACTTTATTTTATTTTAATTTTTTCATTTTGCTTTTTTTTCTTCTATTTTTTATTTAATTCTTTTATTTTATCTTTTATTTTATTTTTTTTTTTTATTTTTTTTTTATTTTTTTTTATTTTTTTTCTATTTCTTCTATTGTTTTCTATTTGCTTTTTCTTTCTATTTTATTTTCTTTTTCTGTTTTTTTATTTTATTTGTTTTTTTTTGTTTGTATATTCTCTTATTTTATTTAACTAAATTTAATTTTATTTATATTTTATTTTTTAATTTTTTTTTTTTATTTTTTTTTTATTTTTTTTTTTTCTTTTTTTTTCTATTTTTTCTATTTTTTTTTCTATTTGTTTTTTCTTTCTATTTTATTTTCTTTTTTTTTTTTTATATTCTCTTATTTTATTTAAGTAAATTTTATTTTATTTAATTTTATTTTTTAATTTTTGTTGAATAGTTTTTCTTTTTCAGGAAACCTTCATGGAATGCCCCCTTATAATATAGAAAAAAGTTAAATCCTATAAAAATTAATGGATCAATATTCATTAGCAACCAAAGTAAATTATACTTGAAAGATGACTTAGAAAGCAATCTCACAAAAGGAATAAAAAAAAATAGTATAAAAATCAGCCAGGCTTAGTTCCCTTCTTAACGGCAGCTGATCGTTGCCTTCCAGCCGCTTGCCGCTGTACCATGCGCTTCACAGAGGGGTGGTGAAACAATGACTTGGCTGCTGCCAAAGATGATGCTGCATTGTGATTGTTGGCAGTTTTTAATCCCCCCACCAAATTTTTTTGTATGAAAAGCATAAAAAATGTGCGTCATTGCGACAACGCTTAAGTAATAAGCGTATAAAAAGATAATGAATTTTTTGTTATTGTTGTTTTTTTTTTTTTTTTTAATAAAAGATAGGCGCTTGGCTATCATGCAACATCGGCTTAGATTTGATGGTATTGGACGCATATTATTCTGTATCAATCAAATTAGTAGTTGAATGAAATGATTGATGCTTTAAAGCCGATTAGAGGTAGTAATTCATAGCATATGCTGTTGTTGTTATTGTAACTTTTTTTGTTGTTGGTCTAATTTGTTATAGAGGACATTACAAAGGATAAGGAAGTGTGTAAAAGATTGCATAAGAGAATTGCGATCAAGCGAATTGACATTATTGAGTTGAAGAACAAGAAAAAGATATCTACAGAGAGGCTAGAGACGGAAAACTACGGACTTAAATCAGAGTTGCATTTGGAATCTACGTAGAACGTAGGAAAATCGCAAGATTTCTGCCGAAGACTCAATAAAACTCGAATCGAAGTTTTTCAGGTTCATGCTTTCCAGAGACCTACCTCACCGAAAGCCCCAGTTTTAATACTAGTTCGACTCTCGCACCTTTTATATCGTCTCATCAAAAGAAGAAGAAGAAGAAGAATAAGTTGACAACCTTTAAACAAAGCATTTTCTACGTCAAAGTGTTCAAAAGTTTCCTCTACTGCGCTGCAGTTTTAGTTTGGTATATTCGCCAAAAGTAGGCGAGCCAAATGGCGGCAATTGAATTGAATTTATTTTGTTCATTTCTTTTTACTGTTACTATTATTTTGTGTAATATTGATAAAACTTATGAACCGAAATAAAATTAATGCAACTTTGAGGTGCATGTATGTTTATTAGGCCGTATCGAAAAAATCTAAAATCGCTTTACTACTTAATGGCGGCATTTCCATTTACACCGACGGCTCGAAGTTAGACGGCAGAGTTGAAGGGGGGATTTAGACCCTGAGCTCTCCTGCAGACTACCCGATCATTGAAGCATCTTCCAGGCTGAAGTCTCAGCAATCTTGGATGCCGCGGCCTAGATAAGCAAACGCGGTACCGGAGAGGATATCGTTATTTTCAGCGACAGCAAAGTGGCCATCAAATCCCTTGGCTCTTACTCGTCCAACTCTGAACTGGCGCTCAGCTGTCATCGATCTTTTCAAGGGATGGCCCAACAGAACCGCGTGAGCCTTACATGGGTCCCGGGGCAGAGGGAAATTGAGGGAAAATGTACTGTGAGGCAGACGAACTTGCCAGACAGGGCACGACCAAGCCGGTTCTTCGAGATAAAGAGCGCTTAGATATGCCGTTTGCCACATGCAAACTAATGCTGAAGGAGTACACACTCCGTCAAGTCAACGAAAGATGGCTACAATCCCCAGGGAGCCGGATATCCAAACGAACCTGGCCAAAATGGGATTTTAAAATATCTTGACACATTAACGCCCTAAGTGGGAGAGAAATCTCCATATTAATAGGAGTACTAACCGAGCACTGCTTTCTTGGAAGGTACGCAGCAAGGCTAGGTGTGCTCTACAGACGATGCTGTAGGAGTTGTAAGGGCGATGGGAAGGAGGAAACGGTAGAGCACCTTATCTGCAACTGCTCGGATTTAAGCGGCGCGAGAATGCGCTTTTTGGGTGTCCTGTTGCTAGATAGCCTATGCTAGGTCGCGGAGCTGAACATGAAAGACTTATTGGCCTTCATCAGGTCATCTACATACATAAATGGTTCGAAGAGGAGTAATGCTGTCGGTTTAGAAGGCCGAGTCCCGGGACTGACTTTCCTAGTGTTGGTGGTATTATAAGGGACCTTTCAAAACTGGCCCAAGTGTTCCCTTGCGGCAGCCATTTGAACCTTACTACTTAATAACGAAAATAAGACAGGGCGTATAAAGCTCATAAGCACAACCAGACAGTCTCAATAGCTCTTATGCTCAGAATTTTACGGTACAACTTGAAACTCCAGAAGTCTAGAAGGGATATGAGCCAAACTGATTTTTTAGGCAGACAGTACCCAGGAGCTCTCATTACTCAGTCTTCTCATACTTATGCTATGGATACACACACCGAGATTATGTCATATAAATCTTCTTTAATCAGATCCAAATTTTACCCTGATACACACAAAATTGAAGATTAACAGCATTGAGAATTACTACTTTGGTTGTTATTGCATCATATTCTTACCTACTCGGCGACATCTAGCTGTCGAAAGTCGGATTTTACAAACCAGCGCGACGCCTATCTGTCAGCTAACCCTAATTTCCTAGTGTTTCTTGCTGTTGTTGTCTATTTATGTACAGAGTGTTGCCAGTGCAAATTTTTTAAAACTGCTCAAATCTTCTTAATTTTTGGGAGTTTATAATGAAGATTATGCTCAAGTTAACTCCCAAAAGCGCAGTTAATTCGGAATTTGCGCTAATGTATCAGCCGTATTACACCTTTACAACCTTACTTTTACTTTGCGTGCACATTGATGAAGACTATTTAGGACAGCGATGTATTGAATAAGTCGGGTTATAGCCTACAGCCTGTGACAGAGTTGCTCTGTGTTGTGCGAGCTGGAAGGGTTATGTGCTTTTAGTTTTATTTTTTTTTTAAGTTTTTTAGTTTTTTTTCCATTTTTTTTAAATTAGTTTATTTCAATTTTTTTTTAATTTTTTTAATTTTTTTTAATTTTTTTTTTTTAATTTTTTATTTTTTTTTAAATTTTTTATTTTTTTTTTTTATTTTTTTTTTAATTTTTTTTTTTTTTTTTTTTTTGTTTTTTTTTTTTGTTTTTTTATTTTTTGATTTTTATTTTTTTAACTTTTTTTAAATTTTTTTCAAGTTTTGTTTTAATTTTTTTTTTTAATTTTTTTTGTTTTAATTTTGTTTTAATCTTTTTTTAACTTTTTTTAATTTTTTCTTTCAATTTTTTAAGATTTTATTTTTTGTTTGAGTAATTTCACTTTAATTTGTCTTATTTCGTTGTTTTTTTATTTTTTTCTATTTATAATAGTTTAGTATTTGTTTTATGTTATTTTATTATTATTTTTCTTTTGTTTTTCATTCTTTTATTTTTTTTCTCATTTAATTTTTTTTTATCATATTTAATTTTTTTTTTTTTTTTTTTTTTTTTGTTTTAGTTTTTTTATTTTTTATTCCTTTTTTTATATATTTTTTTTTTTGGTATTAAGTTTTTTTTATTCTATTTTTTATTCAAAAGTTCACATACAGTTTATATACAATTTAATGTTATTTTTATTTATTTTTACACCCTAACAGGATTAAAATATGTCGTACCAATTGATGTGAAGATGAATAATAACACAACCTCAAAAAACAAATTGAACTTTGAACGAACAGAAGACAGAAGCAGCAGCGCTCCCAAAAGCTTCTCCAAACAACATGCAGTCAAAAAAAGTGGCAGCTAAGTGAGACATAAGTTTTTTGTTGCAAGTAACATTTTTACAAACATTTAGCCAATTCAGTCGACCTAGTCTGTCATTCCGTCCATGCAGCGTAGCGACAGCAATAAATACTCATAAAATCAAATGTGCTGTTTCAATTTCATAAAAGATTGTCATTTGCATTATTTGAATATATTTTGGAGTTTTTTTTGTTGTTATGTATTTTGGCATTTCATAAATTGTTGTAACGTTGCATAGCAAAAAACAAATTGTGGTAGGCAATGAAAACTTTAACTGGCGTGTTTTCTTTTACTATAACATTTACTTTTGAATGTACAGTTGTGCTCAAAATATTAGTGGTGCTTGAAGTGAGTCCTAACATGTAAAAAACTGTATCTGACCGATGTCTGTGCATTGAAGACATCAAGGAAACATGTATACGGATAGTCTTTATTGGAGTAAAAGAAGCAAAAACGAGTGATTTTAAATTTTTTTTCTATATTTTTCTGCATGTTTGTTCGCTCATCGATCAAAAACCGCTGTATGAAGCTGATTGAAAATTTTACCGTTTATTGCAAGATGTCTGGTGCGTGATCTCGTGGGTTTGTATTATATTTAGTAATAGTTCTTCCTCGCCGTACACGCCCATTACTAACATTTTGATCGCAACTGCACGTTTGTATGCCATAAACCAACCTACATTTTTGTTTGAGCTTAAATTAATATAGCCAACAATTTACTTCGATAAGGATATACTCAAGGCACACAAACACGTTTGTGTCTCCCTATCTAAATAAATAAGCAAAATGCTTGCCTTTTCTTGTGAATTTTTCTTGCATTTCTATTTTGGTTGTTTGTAGCGTTTCGTTTGACATTCGCTTGGTATTTGGGGCATTGAATTTGCATTTCGAATTGAAGAAGACACGAATAATCAATTTATTTTAGTTGGAAATTTATGGCGCTTGTAACGATAAATTTTCAAAAATACTAAATATTAAATACCGTAATAAATATGTTATGTAGTTTTTGGTTTCAAATTATATTTTTAAAGCGTGTTAGATTTTAAAAGCTATAGCAAAACATTTCATGAAATATATTAATTCGTTTGAGGTGAATTAAGCTAATTAAGTTAAGTTTTATTTATTTACTTTAATATATTTTCATTTAAAATATTTGGTAAAACTGATGAGACTGTGAGTGGAAGTTTAATTTTATTTTATCAAATTTAATTTGATTTAATTTAATATTTTTTTTTTATTTAATTTAAATAATTTTAATTTCATTTTTTTAATTTCTTTTATGTTTTTTCATTTCATTTTAATTTATTGAATTTTGTTTTGCTTTATTTTATTTTCTTCTATTTTAATTGCTTTTTTTTTTTTAATTTTCCTGTTTTATTTTTTTTTTTTTATTTTATCCGTTTTTCAACTTTTTTTTAGTTTTTTATTTTTTTAAATTTTTTTTATTTTTTAATTTTTTTTTTTTATTTTTTTTTTTATTTCGTTGTTTTATTTTTTTGTTTTACTTTTTTTATTTTTTATTCTTTTTAATTTTTGGTTTTTTAATTATTTTTTCTTTATATTTTTATTTTATTTTGTTTTATTTTATTTTATTTTTTTTACCATTTTTGCATTATCCTTTGTTATTAATTTTTTTAATATTTTTATTTATTTTTTTTTTTATTTCTTTTTTTTTTTAATATTTTTATTTATTTTTTTTTTTATTTCTTTTTTTTTTATTTTTTTTTCATTTTTTTTTCATTTTTATTAATATTATTAATTTATTTTATTTTTAGCTAATTTTATTTATTTTATTTTATTTGATTTTAATTTCCTTTATGTTTTTTCATTTCATTTTAATTTATTTTATGTTTTTTCATTTCATTTTAATTTATTTTATTTTGTTTTGCTTAATTTTATTTTTTTCTATTTCAATTGTTTTTTTTTTTTAATTTTCCTGTTTTATTTTATTTCATTTTATTCTTTTTTCCACCTTTTTTTTTAGTTTTTTATTTTTTTATTTCGTTTTATTTTTTTTATTTTTATTTTGTTGTTTTATTTTTTAATTTTTTTTTATTCTTTTTAATTTGTTTGGTTTTTTTTTTTAATTTTATTTCATTTTTTTTATCTTTATATTTTTACTTTATTTTATTTTTTTTTTACTTTTTTTGCTTTTTTTGCATTATCCTTTGTTATCCATTTTTTTATTTTTATTTACTTTTTTCATTTTTTAATTTTTTTTCATTTTTAAATTTTTTTTTTTCATTTTTTTTTTCATTTTTTTATTTTTTTTTATTTAAAATAATTTATATAATTTACATTTTATTTAAATTAATTTAGTTTGAATTAATTTAATTTAATTTAGTTTATTTTAAATTAATTTAAATTTATTTTATTTTATTTTAACTTAATTTTAATTTATGTTATTTATATATTTTTATTTTTTATTTTTTTTATTTCCTTTTATTTTATTTTTATTTTTTTATTTTGTTTTTATTTTTTATTTGTTTTTATTTTTTTTTTCTTTTAGTTTCTTTTATTTTTTTTTCTTTATATTTTCATTTTATTTTATTTCAGTTTGTTCTTTTTGCTTTTATTTTATTCTATTTTAGAGAATAATTTTGTTGTTATTTTATTTTATTTTTGTTTATTTCAGTTTGTTCTTTTGGTTTTTATTTTATTTCATTTTATTTTTTTTTTTTTTTACTTTTATTTTATTTCATATTTTTAATTTTTTTTTTTTCATTTTAATTTTTTTATTCGTTTCACTTCAATAATTTTATTTAATTTTTTTTTTTATTTTTTTTTAGTTTTTATTTTTTATATTTTTATATTTTTTTTTTCGTTTTTTTTTAATCAATTTTTATTTAATGCATTTATTTATGCATTTGAGTATAACAAATTCCTAATTGTCAGTAAAACTCTTTAAGCAAAATCATATTAGCGTGCATTTTGCCATCAAAAAAACTTTGAAAATTGTAAAACAAAAAAAAATATATTTTCAAATTCAAAAAATATTGGACAAGAATTGGCATTAAAACTGTGCTTGCGCATACAACTTTGAACCAAAACTCAAAATAACCCAAGCGGTTTTTTCGATACGAAATTTCTGTGCTGAAATTTTGGCGTAAAACTACGTAAAATCCGAAAATTCCAACAATAGCAGCCAACCAATCAACCAACAACAACAACTACAAGCAAATAGTCAAGAAGCACGGAAACCAACAACTCGTACCAACACCACAAATCCTCAAGAGTTTATTGTTTTAACTTTAAGTGCTTGAACTCTTCAATACAGCAAAGTCAATAAAGTGTTGCTCCAAAAGTCGGGAAGACCCACCTATTTGAAAAACAGTTGGAGCCTTCCGGCTCGATATAGAGCACAACAAAACCTTAGCAGTTACCGCAAAAAGTTGTTGCTATAACAAAACTGAACTCAAGGCCAATTAACATTCAAAGAAGATTTGCGTCGCAAGAACAGCAAAAAAGACCGCGAAAATCAAGTCTACTTCAAAATGTCCACGGCGAGACGTTCCGGTTCACAAATGCACACTGAGCCAGCGCCAGAGGAGGAAAAGCCACAACCGCGTTGGTTTGAATGGGTCGAAAGAAATGCCCAGCCCAAGCGTTTCGAATTTCCGCGTCCCAAACGCGAAGTGACGCGTTGGCAGAAGCGTGGTCCAATGACACGTCGTGACTGGGTACGCTTCTATCGTTGGGCCTCAAAGAAGGCCGTACCACGCGAAATACCACCACCACATTGTGATGATAAACCACCATCTGCCAAAGAAGCAGAGGACGGCAAAAAGAAAAAGAAAGAGAAAAAGAAGAAAACCTACACACTCGCCGAGTTGCTGGATCATGCCGCACAAATCAGTGAGCCAAAAGATCCACGTGAAAAATATGAATTTCCACCACCACCCGATTATCCATATGCGCCGCAGCTTTCGTTGAAAGAACCAGCTAAAAAAGATCCTGGACGACCGTTTCAGCCGCCCAAAGTGCCCAAATGGTTTATGCATCTGGAAAACGAGATAGAATTTTGGTCGACACTACGTTTTCCCATCGTACAAGGTGCACTCAATTATAAACCGACAGCGAATATGCTACGACTGGCTGTGCCACGCATGGTGCCACCATTACGACAACATTGCCCGATACCCGATCCGCCAGTCGAGTATGTACCACCACGACGACGTATGACTTATCGGCAATGGCGTGAACATTTGCGTAGGCTTGATTATTTGGCGAAACCTGTGGTGCGGCCCTACTATGATGATATGTGCGATTATGTGTACTGATGTGTACTGTTCTAAGGTAACGGTATACAAGTTACAGTACTCTAGAGTTGCTCTAATGTGGTTAGTTAGTTAGGTAATTTCTTTTTAGTAACTGTAAAGCGTTAATTGAATTTAATGAAAAAATCAAAGAAACAAGTGGAATTGAAAATGGAGAGCGGAGAGAAGAGTTACGATAGCAACGAATCTGCGATACTTCAGCTAGTGTATGCCAGAAATCGAGCGCTTGGTGACGTCATCTTTAGAAGCTTGGCACTTTGCATGGTGGGTGTGTAAGGTGATCTTTTGCACCTTAGCTGCTATTGTAATTAATCCTCATATTCCGTTAATATATTTTTTATAAAAAGTAGTTTTTATTTTAAAATGTTTGGTACAAAAAATTGATATAAATTTTTTATAAAAATTATTTAATGTAAAAAATTCCTATGAAAAATATAATACCTTGAAAATAAATTCGAGTTATAAAAACCTTGTGAATGAAAATGTTAAGTTTTATATTTAAGCAGGGGTATATCTTTCTAGGACATTTTAAAAACGATCAAAAAGTTGGTCTTAATACTTGATGGGCAAAGTACACAAACAATTTTAACGCGTGATTTTTTTAAAGATCAGAATCCGGTACTATCTCGGTATTATCCCGGAACTATGCGCTTGACAAATTTCTATAAAATTTGGCAAAGAGATAGTATGCTTCATTCTAAGACACTCCACTTGGGACTGTATACAGGGTTGCCACTTATCTCCACTTTTTTCTGATATTTAGCAAGGTGTAGCAAATTAAAGGTGTTTTTGGCGGCATACCAACTAAGGTGTTTTCAAGTAGGCTTGCCTCCTAGGGTTGCCACCTAATTTTCTTTATTTCTTCGTATTTTGATCACTATTCGAGAACTTTTTTTTTCTATGGAATTTGGTATATGGATAGAATGCTTCCCTTTGAGAAATTTTACTTGGGTTTTGTCACTTCGATCGTTACCACCTATCTTAATTTTTCTTTATATTGAGCAAGGATTGCAAAACAACAAACTTATTTTTAATTAATGTTGCCACCTAGGGCGTCCACCTTGCTGCATTTTATTAATACATTCGTATAGCAACCAATATCGCGAGAACCAATTGACCGATTTGGATGGAATTTGGTAAATGGATGAGATATTTCACTTGGGTATTGCAACTTCGGCAGATTTGCAGGGTTGCCACCTTTTCAAAAAAATTAAATATTGAGCAATGTATGCGAATATGGGTATCAAATGAAAGGTATTTTAGGCGGCTTATCAACTAAGACAAAAATTCTTGGGGTTTTCTTACAGAGTTGCCACATATCTGAATTTTTTTAATAATCCAAAATATGGATATCATTTTCTAAATATTAAATTAAAAACAAATAATTTTGATTTTATTTTATTTTTTAATTTTTTATTTCATTTTATTTCATTTCATTATACCTTTCATATGTTTGTAAGTATGAGAAGAAGAAGAGGTAGACCCACCAATAAGTATACCGACATGATCAGGACAATAAGCTGAGTTGATTGAGTCATGTCCGTCTGTCCGTCTGTTTGAACGCAAACTAGTCCATCAGTTTTTGAGATATTAGGCTAAAATTTGGATTTCTAGACTGATATTATTTTCGGTGTTAATGCTGGTTCCCAAATAAACGAAGTCCTTCACCGTTTCAAATTTGTAGCTATCAACGGTGACTTGGCTGCCAAGGCGTAGGTGCGCCGATTCTTTCTTTGATGACAGCAGATACTTCGTCTTGTCCTCTTTCACCACAAGACCCAATTTTTTCGCTTCCTTATCCAACCCTTCCTTCCTTCCTTATTAACCCTGTTAAGGCCAATGATATCAATATCATCAGCATACGCCAGCAATTGCACGCTCTTTTAGAAGATTGTACCATTGCGGTTTAGCTCTGCTGCTCGAATTATCTTCCCCACCATCAGGTTGAAGAAATCGCACGAGAGGGAGTCGCCCTGTCTGAAACCTCGTTTGGTTTCAAATGGCTCAGAGAGGTCCTTCCCGATTCTGATGGAGCTGTTGGCATTGCTCAACGTCATTTGGCAGAGCCGTATAAGCTTTGCAGGGAAGTCAAATTCAGACATGGCGGCATACAGGCAACTCCTTTTTGCGCTGTCAAAAGCGGCTTTAAAATCGACAAAGAGATGGTGTGTGTCGATTCTTTTATCATTGGTCTTCTCTGGGATTTGGCGTAACGTGAAAATCTGGTCGATGGTAGACGTACCAGGTCTAAAACAAAAATGATAAGGTCCAATCAGTTTGTCTACGATGGGTTTCAGCCTTTCACACAATACGCTAGAAAGAACCTTATATGCGATATAAGGTTCCGCGGTAGTTGGTGCGGTTAGCGGGCTCGCCTTTCTTTTTACCAGCTCTTCGCCTCCGTGTTTGAACAGCTCGGCGGGTAGTCCGTCTTTTCCAGGCGCTTTGTTGTTATTGAGCCGGGATATAGCTATCCTCACTTCATCATAGTCAGGTGGCGGGACGACTTTTCCATCGTCAGGGATTGGGGTATCGCAATTTAGCAGTGAGGAGAAGTGCTCCCTCCATAATTTAAGTGCACTCTGTATGTCGGTTACCAGGTCGCCATTATTTGCCTTACAGGAACTTGCCCCGATCTTAAGACCTTCCCTCATCCGCCGGATCTTTTCATAAAGTTTTCGGACATCATTCCTGTTAGCCAGCATCTCAAGCTCCTCACACACACGCCTGTCGGCCTCACGTTTCTTTTTTCTGGAAAGGCGTCTCTCTTCCTTCTTTGCCTCACGATAGCGTTGCCATACAATGCGGGTTGCTCCCGGTCGCAACGTCTCCCTGTATGCAGCGTCCTTTTTGTCCGAGGCAGTACTGCATTCCTCAACGTACCAGTTGTTCTTGCGGGCTCCCTAAAATCCTAAAGTGGCCTCAGCGGCTGTACGTAATGAGTGAGAGATATGCTTCCATTGCTCGGTTACATCGTTAGCTCGAGAATTGCTCTCCGATAGCAGGTGTGAGAGTCGAGTGGAGAAATTATCAGCTGTCTGTGTCGTTCGCAGCTTCTCGACGTCAAACTTTCCTTCCGGTACTGTGCGTACTTTCTTCTTTGCGCAGAGGCGTGTGCGAATCTTGGCTGCAACAAGATAATGGTCAGAGCCGATATTTTGACCACGTGTACCCTACGTCCTGAACGGTAGAGCAGTGTCTGCAATCGATCACGACATGATCAACCTGGTTTCTTGTTCTATGATCAGGGGACAGCCAGGTGGCTTGGTGTATTCGTTTATGCTGGAACCTGGTACTACTGATGACCATATTGCGGGAAGCGGCGAAGTCAATCAACCTAGTGCCGTTGGGGGATGTTATATCGTGGAGACTAAATTTTCCAACTGTAGGACCAAATATATCATGTTGGGGGCAGCGATCATGTTTATCGTAGAAGGAGTCCTTCTCTGCGTCATCCGTCTCCTCAGTCGGCGCATAGGCGCAGATAAATATTATGTTGAAAAGCCTCGCCTTGATGCAGATCGCAGCAAGACGCTCGTCCACCGGGGTGAACGCTAGTACTTGGCGGCCAAGTCTCTTTCCCACCACGAATCCTACACCACGCGATTTGCCGCGTGTCAGGCCACTGTAGTATACGTCACAACGCCCGATGGTCGTCTTTCCTTGTCCCGTCCATCGCATTTCTTGCTGGGCGGAGATGTCAGCCTTTGCGTTAGCGAGGACATCAACCTGTCGGGCAGCGATACCTTCCCTGGAAAGGGTTCGGACATTCCAGGTACATGCCCTAATATCCTTCTCATTATCCTGAGTTCGTTTTGCCGGGTCGTCAACATTAAAGGGGGTTCTCATTCGAGGCTTGATATTTTTTCTTTTCATTGGAATAGGTTTTTACGTGGTGGGTCCCAAACCCAGCGCACAAAAGAATAATATGATAAAAATTATTCGACTGGTTAGAAGTCAAAAAAAAATTTGCGAAGTTCATAATTTTTTTTAATACAAAAATTATATAAAGTTCTTGATAAATTAAAAAAAAATTGTTATTCAAATTATTTTTAATTTCAAAATTTAAAATAAATTAAAATTAATTGAGTACATTACTATTAGGAAGATGTGCTGATTACTACTATTACTTTTAAGTATTAGCCGATTAGAAAGAAAAATCGATGTCATCAGATAAGGCAGCAACAACTACAACAATAACATTTTAAACAACAACAAAAATCACATTATAACAGTAAATAAATGCAATCAAGGTTAAAGCTACTTTGAGCCATTATCTCAAATAACAAACTTAATTAAGCATTAAAAGTGGACATCAACAATGGGCAGTCCGAGGCAAGAACAGCAACAAACACAAGAAGATGCAACAAATTAAGCAGCGTTGGTGGCATCGAACAGTTGCAAGACGATGACTGCCAAATGCGGCTGATTGTGTTATTCATGTTGTTGATGGTGATGTAGATGGAGATGGGGCTGGAGATGGCGATCGTTATGGCGAAGGCGATGTCAATGGCGATGCCTGTGACATGGGTCTTCGCTACGAACAAAAAAAATTGTCAATTGAAAATTGGAAAAACTTTTGCTGCTGCTACTCCTGCAAGCATTTAAGCAACTGCCATTTATTTTTCAATTTTTTTTTTTGCTGTTGGCTTTGATCGAACTTTGGAGATGCGCAAACAGACAATGGATTGATGACGATTGAATGAGTAGGGAGAGAAATGGAAAATAGCGAATCTTTAATGCAACAACAGTAGTGGCGACTAACTGTATATTTAGTATTGTTGTTGTTGTTGCTTCGAGGTGACATCCTCCACAGCCAGCTGGTAGGTATTGAGTTGCCATTGGCGACGTCTACGACACAAAGGAATTGGGTTATGACCTCAAATGCGTGTTGCGCGTGCGCCGTGCACCCAAACAAGGTAATGCCAACTTATCGCACAGCAAACAACAACAACAACAACAACACAAACAAACAAACAAACATAGGTTAGATATATTATAAACAACAACAACAAAAACTACAACTAAATAAATTATAATAAAAGAAACGTTAGGCAGCAGCAACAAGATGCCCCACTCAGCTGCTACTTGATGGTGATGGAAAAGGCTTTAAGTCGTGCCACAAGCAACACTTTTCACTTGCAACTCTATCTGCCCAGACAGCTACTCTGCTGTGGCATGTCTTCTCTTTTGTTTGGTTTTCTCAGCTGCCGATAATAAAGATTTTTTCATTTCGTTTGCATTTCAAATTGAATTTGTTTGCATTTTACGCTGCAATTGCAACTTTTTGGTTGTTGTGGTATTTGTTTTGTTGTTGTTGTTGTTG
>CAXKVI010000001.1:158663484-158680984 GCA_964058755.1 Campiglossa producta
TTGTTGTTTGACACGTTAATTTGGAATAAATTACAAGATAAATGACAAGTAAAATAATATGCCGCAAAAAAAAAACATTGTAATAATAAGAGGTGGAAAAACAACAAAAAAAAAAAAAAAAAAAACAAGGGCAGAGCAAGCGTTTAATGAAAATATTCTGTGGAGCAATATTTAGTATGCGCACTAGTGAGGAATAAATAACTACATAAGTAGCTAAGCGAGTCGAGGGTGTATAGAACGAGCAGATCATTAAAACGTTTGACCAAACCTTAACCCAAAAACAATTGTTTAACTATCTTGATCTGTGCACCGCTTATCTTAATTGCTTTCATTTTAAAGCCTCGAGTCTCGAATATTTATAATTCGGTGGTAGGTTTTGTCACTGTGCTTAAGTATTTTATGTGTCTCGATCAGTGCACCACCCCCTCCCCACTACGGCCTTATTATTTATGTTGCCTTGACAACAGTTTCTGGACAAATTTCCAAACTGCGAGTCTCGAAATTACTTAAAAATGTATGACCAAATTTTCCAAATGAGCCAAATTTACCTCTTAATATTTCTATTCGTGGTTAACATAGATGATTGTTCCATTTGCACTGTTGTCGCTGTGTACTATGTAATTTTCCAAACTTCTAGTCTCGTAGCTACTTAAAAATATATGACCAAATTTCCGAAATGAGCAAGATTTTTCTCTTAATATTTCTATCCGTAGTATATCTAGAGGATTGTTCTTTTTGCACTGTTATCGCTGTGTACTATGTATATTTTAAGGTTAGAGTCTCGAACTCAATATAAGGCTATAAGCACCTTGATCTCTGCACCACCTGTCGGATATTTTTTTCATATTGTATTGCATTGCTGTCGAGGTAAAAGTTTCGAGTCTCGAACATCACGGTTGATAAAAACTAGTTCCTCAACTTGGGCCATGTTTTTTAATATTTCGACACGCTATCCCTTCCCCTCATAAATTGCATTTTTATAGGGTTCTAAAATAATTTTATAGGTTCGAGTCTCTAACATACAACTATACAAATTTTCTAAACATTTCGATTCATGGTCAAACTGAAAAATTTATTTCTCATATACTGCATACCGGGTTCCAAAATATACTATATCATAGGTTCGAGTCTCTAACTCAGCGGGGAGTAAAAAATTGATGCTAAACTCCGCAATTTATACATTTTTATTAAAATGTCGGTACGAGATTAACACAAAGGTTTTTCCGCAGTATTTTGTTGTTATCGGGCTCTAGACAATATTTAAAGGTTCGAGTCTCGAACTCGCCGAAAGGTAAAAGTTAAAACTGAAAGATTTCTTTCTTTTATACTGCACATGAATATTGTTACCAGGTTCCAAAATATACTTTATCAAAGGTTCGAGTCTCTAACTCAGCGGGGGAGTATTGATGCGAAACTCCGCAATTTATACATTTTTATTAAAATATTGGTACGAGATCAACACAAAGGTTTTTCCCCACAGTATTTTGTTGCTATCGGGCTCTAGACAATATTTGAAGGTTCGAGTCTCGAACTTGCCGAGAAGTAAAAGTTAATTATCCTAATCGGTAATGCAACTAGATGGTTTTTTTTTTAAGTATATTGAATTGTTATCGGGCTGTGAACTGTATTCAAATATTTTCAGAATCTCAGTCCAAGCGACACCTAACGAAACTTCTATCTTTAATGATTTAAGACTTATATTTATATAACGCTAAAATTGTGGTGGAAATAAAAAAACATCCTAAAATAAGGCTGTGTATTAAAATTTATATATTTTTAATACCAAACAAATAAATCAATTGAAATAGTAAAACATGAGCAACTTGAACTAAAGTCACCAATCTTCACCTCTTGTTGAACATGACTGATATTTGTGCTTACATTGAAGTTGATTGCACTGAAAACGCCCAGAGACAGCTTAAGACTTGGACAGATGTCTAACAAATTTATGCATGCGTTCTCATACATATTGCATGTTGTAATTGTTTTTTTTGTGTGTAATTTGTGGCATGAAAAAATTTAATTTGATAAAAATGCGAATTGCGTAGATGAGAATTGTTAAAATTAACAATAAATTAAACGCTTCGCTATTGTGCGCTTAGTGACCCTCACAAACACATACACACACAGCATATTTGAGTATATAAACTAAATAATTTTAAAACAAACACAAAATTACAAACTCCAAGTAGCTAATCGTGAATTCTTACGCACTGCATTGCACACTTATGCGCATAAATTTACACCTTATTGGCCCCCATAGCAAGAGAATATGTCAAATTATTTACTTTGTAACAGTTGCTAGTCGATTTAAAGTGGTTTTTACTTAAATTGGCTTGAATTTTGTTTTATTAATATTATTTTTGGTTTGTTTTTTTTTTTTAGAATACATTTTTTTTATATTAATTTTTTAATAATTCGATGCTCATTAGAAAATCACAATGACAATTAATGATTTCTGCTGAGAATTTTATGAGAACAATTAAGCGTTCTTGAGCTGAATTAACAAAACGAATAATTTTATGCGACTAACAGCAGTACGGACCGGCATATATGAATTGAGGACCCCCTCCCCCCCCCTTACCTTACTTAATTTATTGTATTTTATTTTATTTTAACGTACTGTACTTCTTAACTTTATTTCATTTTACTTAATTTATACTATTTATTTTATTTTAATGTACTGTACGTGTTTATTTAAATTAATTTTAATTTACGTACTTTACTTATTTATTTTATTTTGCGTACTGTACTTATTTTTTTTATTTTACCTTGTTTTTTATTTATTTTTTGTTGAATCTTTGTTATTTTATTTAAGATAACTTCACTTTATTTTATTTCACTTTATTTATATTATTTATTTTACGTACTGTACTTAGTTATATTATTTTCGTACTGTACTTATTTATTTTATTTTGTTTTATCCTTTTCTTATTTTATTTTAGATTACTTAATTTTTATTTATTTAATTGTTTTAATTTAATTAAAGCTCTTAGGCACCTATTTTAAATCATACCAACAAATAGTTGCCATTTAATGAGTGAAAATTACTCAATTTACTGTACTAACAGCAATTTTAAAACAAAACCTCTAAAACGTTCTAACAATCCTACTTAAATGCTACCTGCACTAGCGACTGCAGGTGATAATCCACCGTCATTGTTGTTGATGGTGGTGAAGCAAGCAATTGAAAATTGTTACTTCTCAGAAGAATGAAGCAATTTAGCTAAAAACAAGCGTGTCAAAATGAGGAGAGACTCAGTCACAGTCATAGTTGAAGATTACATTGTAGTAAATTAAAAAATAATTTAAACAAATACAACAAAGCGTAATAAATGAAATGTTAAGAGTTCAGAGATGAGAATAACACCAATAACGGGGATGTAGCAGACAACAGGTAACAATACAACAACGACAATCATCATAACAAGAGCATGTTGTAAGCAACATCACCAACAACAACAAAAACAACAACAACAACAACAACAACAACAATCAGCAAAGAACTTCATAATAGTTGCGATGCGTGAAAGAGGCGCATCCAAACGAAAGACTTAAGCAACGAACGCACGTTTAAACACTTCATTTGAATGCAACAACGTGCGGCTGCAAGGCTATGGCGGTTGTTGTATACCGTTCATGATTGTTGTATTTTATTTTAATTTAGCGTACCGTACTTACTTATCTTATAACTTAATTTATTTTCACGTACTGTAATGATTCTTTGATTTTTATTGTAACATACTATACCTATTTATATTATTTTATTTTAACGTACTAGTTAGTTATTCTCTTAATTTTTATTTTGGGCGTACTGTACTTATTTTATTTATTTTAACGTACTGTATTTATTTTTTTATTTTTTTGCTAACGTACTGTACTTAATCTTTAAATTTAAATGCAACGCATTGTGTATTTATTTTATGTTAACGTACTGTACTGGCAGCATTATTTTATTTTAACGTACTGTACTCTTGACTTACTGTATTTTTGTCGTATTGTACTTTTGACGCACTGTTCTTTTGACGTACTGTACTTTTGGCATGCTGCACTTTTGTCGTACTGTACTTTTCACGTACTGTACTTATTTTTTTCACGAAATTGACTGATATATTTTGTATGTCATTTTACTTTTGAACGGTATAAATACGTAAACACACATCTCCAAGCAGTGCTTTCCTTACTTGCTTAATTTGCATTTGCTTCTTCGTCTGCGCCGTTTTATTGCCCCGCAATTGCAATTGCTGTTTGTTGTGCAGACGCATTTTTCGCATAATTGCAAAAGGTAAACAATGATTAACACCAAAGCAAATATAATAAAAATTACAGTAAACAAACAGCAACAAAAAATGGCATTGTGAAAAAATCATAAAATGTGGAAATGGTAAAAAATCTGCATTTAAACATACAACAAATTTATGCAGCGCGGAAGCAACAAATGTGTTAAAGTGTGTAGCTATGAATTTGATGAAGACTCCAATTGCTGCAAAGCTGCGTCGCTCCAGAGGAATGGTGTCGCGCAGCAAACCGTTGAGGCCACCAAGAAATATTTGAAGCACTAACTGAGAAATGCGCAAAACTATGAGAAACGCACAATGAGTAAATAACTAAGCGAATGAGTGACACACTTTGTGGAAATTAATGCGCCATACAAAGAGTGGAATAGTACAGCAATTGCAAGAAAATTTAAATTAAAGAAAGAATAATAAAAAAGTCAACACAGTTCCACAACAGAAGTATGATAAAGCTAACATTTTTAGAAAACGCAATAAAAACGAAATGCCTGCAACAACAACCTGTTGCAACACAAGAAACGCCAAAAACATACAAACGCACATATTAAAATGTAAATAGCTATTTTTTTGTTCCTTTTACTTTAATCCTTGCAACAAAAGAGAAAATTGCAGCCAAACAAGCAATCAGTTAAAGCTGCGATTTGCAAGAGAAGCAGGTCGAAAAAAGAATTCTAAACAAACGGTACGCATATTTCTGATTGGTTTGCAATCAATGCGAGAATGGGTCTTTGGTATTTAGTTGTTAACGAGTCTGTCATTCTTTATTGGATTAGGCAGTTATGCGCATGCGCATTTTTTTTTGTTTTTTTTTCTTCTTTGTTTTCTTTATTTAAATTTATTTTACTTCATTTCAATTTATTTTATTATACTTTGTTTAATTTTTTTATTTCATTTTTAATTTTATCAATTTATTTTATTTCATTTTATTTAATTTCAATTTATTTTATTTTTTTCATTTTCATTTATTTGATTTTTTTTATTTTAATTTATTTGATTTTTTTTATTTTAATTTATTTTAAATTTATTTTATTTTCTTAAAGCTTTTATTTTAATTTTATTTTAATTTTTTTTCTAATTTAATTAATTTTTTTATTGTCTTTTTTATTCTATTTTTAATTTATTTTATTTTGCTTTAATTTATTTTTTTATTCAGTTGATTTTTTTTTTTCTTTATTTTGTGTCTTATTTTATTTTATATCATTTTATTTAATTTTATTTCATTTTTTCTATTTCATTTAGTTTTAATTTTTTATTTTATTTTATTTTATACTATCTAATTTATTTTATTTTATTTTACTCAATTTAATTTAGTTTAATTTAATAATATATTTCATTTTATATGATTTTATTTCGTTTTATTTTTATAATTTAATTTATATTTTTTTCTATTTTATTTTTTCGTTATATTTCATTTAATTCAATTTTTTTGTTTTTGTTTTTTTTTCTTATTTTTTTATTTTTTGGTTTTTTTATTTTTTTGCATTTTTTTATTTTTTTGCATTTTTTTATTTTTTTTTTTATTTTTTTATTTTATTTAATTTCATCTTACTTTATTTCATCTCCATTTATTATATTTTTTATTTTTTTTTTTAGTTTGTTTTATACCATTTTATTCTATTTATTCTACCTCTTTAATTTTATTTTTAATTTATTTACTTTTTTAATTTTTTACTTTTTTCGTTTTATTTCATTTAATTCTATTTTTTTATTTTGTTTTTTTTTTTATTTGTTTATTTTTCTTTATTTTTTTTATTTTTTTTTTTATTTCTTTATTTTTATTTTTTTATCTTTTTTTATTTTTAAATTTTTAAATTTTTTTTTTTTATTTTTTTTTATTTTTTTTTATTTTGTTTTTTATTTTTTTATCTTTTTTTATTTTTTTATCTTTTTTTATTTTTTTATCTTTTTTTATTTTTTAATTTTTTTAATTTTATTTTTTTTTTGTTTTTTATTTTTTTTTTTACTTATTTTGCTTAATTTCGTCTTTTTTTATTTCGCTTAATTTCGTCTTTTTTTATTTCGCTTAATTTCATCTTTCTTTATTTCATATTACTTTATTTCATCTCCATTTAGTATATTTTTTTTATTTTTTTAGTTTGTTTATACTATTTTATTCCATTTTATTTTATTTCTTTATCTTATTTTATTTTTTTTTAATTTTTTTTTAGTTTTCTCATTTTATTTTAATTAATTTTTTTTTTCGTTTTATATTTATTTCTATTTTTCATTTTTTTTTTTCGTTTTATATTTATTTTTATTTTATATTTATATTTTTTTATTTAATTTAATTTTATTCCATTTTATTTCATCTCCTCTCATTATATTTTTTTTTTCTATTTTATGTTATTTAATTTTTTTTTTGTTTTTCTTTTTTCTTTTTTATTTTTTTTTTGTTTTTGTATTTATTTTTTTTTTTTTTTTATCTATTTTTTGTTTTTTTTTTATTTTTTTTATTGTTTTTCATTTTTTTTATATATACCTACATACTTTCTTTATAGACATAATTTTTTATTTTATTTCTCTTTATTTCATCTTACTTTATTTTATCTCCTTTAAATACATTTTTTATTTTTTTTATTTTTTTTTTTATTTTTTTTTTTATTTTTTTTTTTTATTATTTTTTATATACATAATTTTTTTAACATATTTTTTATTTTATTTCACTTTATTTCATCTTACTTTATTTTATCTCCTTTTAATATATTTTTATTTTTTTATTTTTATTTTTATTTTATTTTATTTTATTTTTTTTTTTTTGTTGAATTGCAAACATTTAATTTATGCTTTTCTCTTGCAACATTTTGTGGCACAATAAGTGTAGGACGCTTAAACTGTTGTTATTAAGACGACAGCAAAGTAGCGCGCCCAAATCGATTTGGCAACATATTAAATACGTTTGACAATTAACAACATAAAGCAAAAATTGGCTACAGCAGTAACAATACTACAACCCAAACCCAAATCCAAATCACTATGACGATTGCATCGAACATATTTCAATTGACAACAACAACCTGACTACTTAACTTTGTTATGAAGTAGTTTGTGGCACATCTAAAAAATAGTTGGAAATTTTTTTTATATTTCTCTACTGCCAAAATTCGAAAGTGCAACAGCCAACAAATTTACCACAATTTGTGCAACAATAAAATTAAAATTTGTGTCAACATTCTACCGATAATGTCATCAAATATTTACTGGGAAATTTGTTCCATTTCGCTTGTTGTACAAGTGAAAATCATCATAATCGCATCATCGCGTTGAATGTTTTGTAACAAATTTGTCTAGTTGTCGCTTGTGTTGTACCAGTACATGCCACACATGTCATCTTTATCAATTTATGTTACATGCAACCTGGTTTAATTTTTGAAAGTTGGGTTGGTTCAACTCAAACAAGTGTTTTGTAATTATTGGTTGTTTTTCGACAGAAATATTGGAATGAGAGGAATAACGGTTGGGTTAGGTAAAGGTTCGTTATGATGAAATAACGGCGACGTCTTTGATTTCTTGAAGATTCGTTATGTTGCAACGATATCAAGACTAACCTCAACCTTGGATAGTTCCCATAGGGGAATGTGTAATGGAAGGTTAAAGTAGTGAGTTCAAAAATTTCAGAAGTTTCCCAGTCCACGCTCATCGACCATCTGGTTCCCCTGTGTGTATTAGAGAGAAGATATGTCGACTTGAAAAAAAAAAAACTCAGCCCATCTAACCGAAGTGTCTAGATAACCTGACAGAGCATCGAGCATCGGTGGAAAGTAGCTTCGAGGTCGAGCAAAAGTTTATGACCGCAATCCAGAGTGGACAGAGCTCAGCCTTTTGCTGGTCCTTCACTTCTACTGGTATATGACTTTAACCAGAGCTTCACCACCTAATAGACCAATTCGAGCTCTTTCGGTTATTGTTTTTGATATCCAGCAAAGCTCTCAAAGTAAGTTCCTCATCTTTTTTACTATCGAGAGGAAGGCAGTTTCCGGCGACCTGCCCTGGAAATAGGCATAATGAGACGAATACAATAATACATATCCCGAGAAGTCTTATTCGTAACGTACATGCCGATCGCAGGAATACACGACACACCTAACTGACTTCAATAAAGAAGTCGGGAGATCCAATCCACTTCAGAGGCAGATAGCAATGGCGAAGTTGTCATCAGAGATCATAATGACCGTGAAACACCCCAAAGGAAAGTAAAGAATTACAGAGGAGAAAAGAGCCAAGGCCCTGCTGGCCGCTCACAGACTTGGTGGAGGTCGAGCCGCAACGTGAAGCGGAACCTATCAGCTTCTGAAAGCTACAAATCGCCAAGGGTGAACGGAATTTATCCAGGGTGTTTGCATGAAGGAAAAAGCCTTGTCCAGTAATATGGAACGGGCGGGATGGTCCTAATATCGGAGGTAGGCAAAAAGGATTACTCCTTTGCGAAATTCCTTGACGCCATCGTGCTAAAAACAATTTAGGAAATACATCGAACTCTCCGAGGCACAACCCCCCGCACGTAGGTCAGCATGCATACAGGGCACACAGGTTGATTGTTGTCATCTAATAGACTGTCATCTATCTGAAGTTTTTGTTATGGGACGAAGTCTAAAAATGCCCCATACTACCTAAGGGTACAGTTCAACAAAAAATGGGGAAAAATTGGCTATTTAAAAACAGTCAAAGTTGACAAATCCGTTAAATTGTCAAGTCGGAACTAATTTCCATACGAAAATCCGCGAGCTTGGGGTGTCTGGTTGGAGCCCGTCACTGGTACGGGTAAAAGAACGCTAGATACTAACACAGGGTGGAGGGGTGTAAGAGTAGGTCGCCCCCCCCCCCCCCCCCCCGTTGGTACACCCTGGGTAACGCTAAATGACCTACATGGCCTACACGGCTAGTTTCCTGTATTGCCGGTTCTACGAGAATGGTACAAGGACTTGTGCTGTACCCATCGTGCTAAAACGACCCGGGCCGGTTTCTTATATCGACCCGGCCAAGAGCAATACACTCGGGGTGACCCTGTCTACGCCTCGCTACTACAACAACAACAACAGGGTGGTGGACAAATATGTGAAAATCATTCATTATAAAATAAGTGAAAATGGTGTAATTTTAGGTACAGCTTTGAAATTTTCACATTCTTTCTAGATACGGGGAGGACTATCCAGGAGTAATGGCTTCATCCATTTCAAAATAAGTTATGTCTGTCTCTCGGTCTATCTATGTATATAAAAAAAAACGCCACATGAAGAACTTTAGGAACCTCCTGTGAGCGAACCGTTTGGCCGATTTGAATGAAATATGCATCGATGGAAAGAAATTTGAAGAAACTGAGGTATAGGCCGTATACTTTAAGGGGCGTCCCCGAAATTTAAGGATGGGGGGTACAGAGATAGCGACCGCAATACCTCCTCCAGATTTTATTGGTCGAATTTTCGATCATAAGCGATACTAGTTATTACAAATCGATCGAGCGGTTTTGGAGAGACTAAAGTTATTTCTCGATTTTAGAATAAGAGACTAAAGTTATTTCCCGATTTTAGAATTATAACCTCCTTTCATCTGTTCACTTCGATTCACGCGGTAAAGGCACTGAGATAAACCTCTGCATTCGCTTTTAAGCTTTAATACAGAAAGCCCACACATAATTCATTCTTTATTGATGTACTATTTCGATACAAAATGTGACATATGAGTCTAGCAACGCTCAAAAAGCAACAACAATAAAAAATAAAATTTGAAGTAGTAGCAGGTTGCAGTGGCAGGCAGCCCACAGACCTACTAACTGAAATACATAAATCTTACAAACATTGAACGATTTTTATTCGATTTTTCTTCTTTGTTTTTGTTTCTTGATAGTTGTTGCACAAGTACAATAAATACAGCAAAAAAAAATTTAAAAAAAGTTGCATAAAAAAGATGTTGAGAGAGAAACTTGGTACAAACTGCTGGCATTCTTGTGCTAATCAGACGACAAACAACTTGTAAGAAACATACTTAGATATTTTTTTTATGTATTTTAAGGCCGAAAAAAAATCACATACATCCTACATGTTTTCTTATTATTGCTGTAAACTCTTGTAAAATTTGTGGTATTTATGTGTAGAAAAAAATCAAATAAAGTAAATTTTAAACTAATTTTGTACTCACTTGGCGATTCGTTACCATGCAACGGACTCTCACAGTCCACAATCAGTGCCTCATTATCAGAATCATCATTAAGCGAAACTGTCGTGGCGCCAGGTACAAATGGTTCCATATAGCCACCCGTTGCTGTGGCGGCAGTCGTACTTGGACTTGAGGTGCCCGAAGTGGCAGCCACATCAATGGAGTCATCATCATTTGTAGCAGAAGTTTCCAATTTTAGCCGTTTTAGGTTGGGTGAATTGCTGTTAGCATCATCGCAGCTTCCAACTATGCCGCTGCTGCTCGCCGTCGCTGGTATAGTAATGCCACCAGGTTGTGTTGTTGCCATTGATTGCTAAAAATTACGAAAATTGAATTCAAAATACATAAGTAAGTTATTGGAATTTAATGAAAACTTGAGCTGAAATTAGTTGCATAAGAAAATTTCAATGAGATTTAAGCTTTGTTGTTGTGAGGTAATTTTTCGTGGTTTGGTTTTGCAGCTATGGCAAAGAGAGATTGCGAGTAGTCCAGCTTTGGTTAGAACTTTTTTTTACCAGATCACCCAGAAGCCATATTCGATAACAAATATTTCTGAAAACGTTGACCTGCCCCATAATTGGCCTACTTACGCTGAAACAATTGTACTATCTCTCTTCTCCATATATCAGGGGCCTTATAAAGTAATTCGATCCGAAAGACATTTTTTTCGCATTCAATTTTGAATCGAGTCGAGTGTGACACATTAAAATCGAGAATTTTGCCGAAACGGGGTACAGATCATTTCCTTATGCATAGTCGATTTTCTCTTATATTTTTCTATTGATATTTTGATTACTGTTCTTATTCTTCTTCATATTATCAAATTTTTTTTTCTATCTCTCTCGATCTAAATCTTTATATTCCTCTTTATCTCTCTCTTTCTCTTACTCCCTTCCCTACTCTCTTCCTCTCTATCACCCTCCATCTCCCCACCCCTCTTCTTTATTCCTGTTAATCCTTCGCTCACTTTTAATCTCTCCTCTCTCTCCTACTTTTTCTTTCTCTATCTATATTTCGATCTCTCTATCTTTCTTTCTCCATAACCCTCTCTCTCCCTTAAGGTATATTTCTTCTCTTTCTTACCCTCTATACTTTCCTACCTCCTTTCCTATATTTCTTTCTCTCTCTATCCCTTTCTTCTCTTTTCGCCTCCTATACATCTCCTTCTAGAGAAAAGTTCTTCGAAAAAATTATGAACCCCTACGCGCTATCGACGACGACCAGTACTTTAGAAGATTTACATACGTCTCTATGAGCTTTACACAGACGTCGACTCAACTTGATTACGCCACTTTGTGTGAATGAACGAAGATGCTTCGGCGCAGTAGGTATTCTTATCGACACCTGCCGGTGGAAGCAGAGAAAGAGGAAGACCAACACTCCGATGAAAGGACTATGCGGATACAGATGCCACGGTGTCTCCTACTGGCAGCAGTTGTCCAAACGAAGAAGTGACTGGCGGGCAATTTTGGACGACCAAAATCGCCTAGGCGGTTAATGTGTCTATTGAAAGTAAGTAAGTTATATAAATACATATCTCGCTATCACCCTTTTTCTCCCCATCTATATATTTATCTTTCTATCTCTCTCTAGTTATCTCTCTATGCTACCCTTCTCTTTCTTCCTCACACATCCCTGTAATTCCCATGTCCATGGGAAAAAGACGACCCCTTTCTCTTATACGACGTCAGAGTGTTTCAAAATGAGTGTTCCAAAGTGTTACCTTAAGGTTCAATATAGTTGGTGTAGAAGACGTGCTTTTCAGCTTCTCTCAGGGCGAGACTACAAACCGATAAAAGAAAAAAAATGGAGTGTCCCCTACGAGAGTTGGTATACGATATCGCCCAGAAAGCATTAGTCTTATACGGCTGATACATTAGCGCAAATTCCGAATTAACTCCGTTTTTGGCAGTTAACTTGAGCATAATCTTCATTATGAACTCCCAAAAATGAAGAAGATTTGAGCAGATTTCCGAAAACGAGCTAACGATTTGACCGCTACTGTCATCGATAAATAACAAAAATATAGCAAGGACAACTACCAAAATTACGAGTTTACCGCTACTGGACACTAAAGTCCCCAAAAGATAAACAATCCTCAGCGACATCTAGTTTTAAACCGCAAGTACTACAACCAAAGCACTCGATGGTGCCGATTGTTAATCTTCAATTTTGTGTGTATCAGGGTAAAATTTGGATCTGTTTAAAGAAGATTTATTGGAGATAATCTCCGTGTGTGTATCCATAGCATTAGATCTACCTTCCTTAACATATGATACGAATAATGATCCTTAAAACAGAGTTAAAAATTCAAACTACATTTAAACTATGTGGTCTAGGTAGTTTGAGATTAAGCTTGATTTTACTTCCTACAATACACATACAAAAAAATGCATATAAACTTCATTTAGCTATTACAACAATACTTTCTGCCAATTTGCCTTCTGAAAAGGTTCTCTGAAGTTGTCATTCAAATCCAGCCAAGCGCAACTGTTAGTCATTTGAAACGTGTCGTAGCTTAAGGAGTGCTTGCCAGCGCCATTTGAATGAATGAGTTTATGCTCTCAGGAAATGTTGCAAGGAAAATAAGTAAGGGAGCCGAAATTTGGGAATAGACGATTATTTTATACTTAGCTGTGAGCCTTAGCAATAAAATATAAAAGGATATAATCCGTGCCTATATAGACGTCTTAGTCAAAGATCGCCTTATGTTGACATATTTTTAAGAAACACCCTCTATCAAAATTTGTTTGAAGGACGCTCTATTCCAGAATTTTGGCTCAAGAACGCTTTACCTCAGAATGAGTTTCAAAAATGTATATCTCACTCAAATCTCAATATAGTTTTATTTAAAATAGGGCGTTTGAGAAAAATATTTTGAAATACTATCTCGGGAACCGCTTGACCGATTTGGGGTATAGATAATATGATTGATTCTAAGACTATCCACTTGGGTGTTGCCACTTGGGGTGGTTTACAGGGTTGCCACTTGTCTCAATTTCTTTTCAATAATGTAGAAATACGTGCCAATATGGGTATCAAATTAAAGGTATTTTCGACGACATACCAACTAAAATAGTTTCCAGTAGGGGAGCCACCTAGGGTTGCCACATTACCGCAGTATATTTATTTGTATATGCGCTACCATTTCAAGAACCGCTTGATGGATTTCAATGAAATTTGGCATAGAAAAAGTATGCGATTTCTAAGACTATCCGCTTGGGTGTTGCCACTTGGGGTGGTTTACAGAGTTCCCACCTATCTCAGTGTTTTTTTAATTATGCAGCAAGATATGCAAATATAGGTCTGAAATGAAAGGTATTTTCGGCGACATACCAACTTAAATATTTTCAAGTAGGGTTGCCGCCCAGGGTTACCATTTTACCGTATTGTATTTGTATATTTTGGGGTCGTTTTGAGATTATATTACTATTTCATGATCACTTTGGGATCATTTTGGGGTAATTCTGGGATAATTTTGAGGCTATTTTGTCATCATTTTGGGTTCAATTTTGGATAATTTTGGAATAATTTTTGGGTCATTTTGGGATCATTTTGTGATCATTTTCTGGACATTTTGGGATCATTTTGGAATAATTTTGGGGTCATTTTCGGGTCATGTTTGTTTCATTTTGGGATCGTGTTTGGGTCATTTTGGGATCATTTTGGGACCATGATGTCTTAAAAATGAGTTGGCACGTACGGTTGCCACCTTACTGCCTTTTATTTATTCTTCGTACATTGACCGATTGGGGTGAAATTTTGTTTGTGAATAAGGTACTTCATTCTAAGATTTTCTACTTGCATTTGCCACTTGAGGCGGTTTATAAAGTATCCTTTGGATAAGTCTCGACATAGGCTATAGTTTTCCCCGCTAGATGTCGCTGTTGTCGCTATATTTGCAAAATCAGCATTTTTGATCCGATTCTATTCTTGTTTGGCATGTATGGTTGTTATGCAATCAGAAATCCGTCACAAAATATAAATCCGGTAAGTGGCGCCGGAGTGGAGATATTAAAAACCCCGATTTTCAAGCCCTTTGAAATGTATTGCATTTTTGTTTAGATGGGAGTTTTTAATACAGGTGATCTTCCACTGGGCCATTGATATGTCCAAGAACTGAGCATTTCGCATTTCCTCTCTTTCTTACAAAAGTTTATAAACGGATATTTAAATTGTTTGCCATATTGTCTTCAGCCCATTTAAACCGTATATGGGACAATGACAGCCGCGTGTGCTGGTGGTTACCCCAACTTAGTTTCTTTGTCAGTTTTGCAAAAACTTAAAAGTCATTGCCAGTTAAAGTACCTATGTGTATTTGTATATAGTGCAACCAGTGTTCCATTGAACGCACAAAATCATTTAGCGAAACCGATGAGTAAAATAAAGTAAAGAAGAAAAAAAGCGTTTAACTTTAAAAGATACCTTTGGTGGATAGAATGAAAAGCAAATAAAAAATTAGTAGGAACAAAATATGGCTGTGAAGTCGTTCAGATAGTTAGAACTAAGATATGGCACTCAAAAGGGGCAAAAGAAGTTTAGAGCAGCAGAAAAAGTGGAGTATTTCATAGAACAAATAAAAGATTTGCAGGTGGTAGAGACACTTGTACGAAACTTATGAATGACGAAAGTAAAGTAGGAAAGGCATACAAAAAAAAAAAAAACTAATAAGTATATAAACGCCACAGTGAATGAAGAAGTTGAGGTATATGGAGAAACTTAAAGTGGATGGTAGCAAAGTAAATATTGTTCATTCAGCATAACTAGCACAGCTAGTGCGGTGTGCTCGTCGACGCACTTTAAAGTGATACAAATTGAATTAGGTGATGTGTAAACATTTATGTGCTGGGGGTCATCCAAAAAAGTTACGCTGTAGGCTGTAGGCAGTAGGCTGTAGACTGGAGTTGGTAGGCTGTAGTATGTAGAATGTAGTGTGAAGGATGTTGTGTGTAGTGTATATGACTCAAAGACGAGTCCTAAATGACTAATAGACGAGTCATAAATGACTCATGAACTTGTTTCAAATGACTCATAGACGAGTCATAAATGACTCATGAGCTTGTTTCAAATGACTCATAGACAAGTCATGAATGACTCATGAACTTGTTTCAAATGACTCATTGATAAGTCATAATAAAAAGGCAAAGCACGCTCATCAGTTGCATCTGCGACCAAATAAATTTTAACCAAATTAGTGTATAATAGGCCCTATACACGATGCGTCTGAGTCAAGAGTCAGTTTAGGTGTATTAGTGAAAATGTGTATGTAGTAGTTACACCGACATGACTCTAGCATGACTCAAGAAAATCAAAATGAGTTTGATATTTTGTATAATGACGGCGAGTCAATACGAACACAGATGACTCGCGAGTCAGACGCACTGTGTATAGACCCTATAATAATTTTTAGTACTGGAAAAAGAGAGTTTTTTTCTATAACTTCTAAACTAAAAGCGATATAAAAAATGGCACACGCAGAACTGTTGGGAAATTAGAGTGCTAATTAAATATGAAATACAAATTTTTTAAACGCAGCGACGATATAATAAAATGAAGTTTTGTGCAGAATACATATTTTTATACATCAAACTTCACGAGTACTTGGTACGCACGTTTTTTTGTATGCGACTTTACTTGTTCAAGTATTTTTCTACTATTTATTTACATTGCAAGCAAATCGCATGACCATGACCATAGACGTTGAATGAAACCAAAAATAAAATGAAAGAACAGAAAAATAGTAGAGAACATTACCTTAAAAGAAGGGTATATTCTTAAGCTCTTGATATTCGAAACACCGAACTATTCGATTAAGGCAGTATTCGAATAGTAAAATATTCGAAAAATCGTGCGTGATCGAATATTGCATGGTAATCGATCGTATTCCATCGATGATTTGAATACATTTATATGTCAACGAATATTCGAATAGTAACATTCGATTTTCAGTATCAACCACATCGACAATGTAAGCTTCGAATAATTTTAAGAGTCCTTATAAAAGGTGGGTAGTTGGAAAAATAAACGCTAGGTCTCCTTTTCACTTAAAAAAAAAAACGCGTTGTCTCCCTTTCACTCAAGAATTTTTTGAATACCCATTTTTATGAAAAATTTTGCCCTGTCATTATCTTGCCAAGGAACAACCTAAATATTACGGTACACCCTTAAAAAATAAAATTGTTTCGAAACTAAGCTTTTTTATAAACTATTTAAAAATCGATGGAGGTGGGGCCGTGTGTAGAAGTCCACGCAAGTGGGGAAAGCTTCTGATGGCCATTCAACTGGGAATGGCCAGAGCGATTCTTCTATGTGCGGTCCAAGCAGCTCACTACGTCCGCGAAAGGCCACGTATCTCTGGATAGCCACTGAACACCCGTTCGGTGGTGAACTAAAGTGAGAAGGCGACAACCTGACAAGGCCACTCCGAAATAATCGGTTTAAGGGCTTGCCAGGGGACTTCAACAGCAGCGTCTGTCACCATGAGGTGCGGCTGCAAGCGGGCGTCTGCCTTGAACCAAGCGGCTCGCTATATAAATGTGTAATTTAAATCCAACCCCCCGAGAAACGGGTTGTGCGTAGGGTTTGGGACCCACCATATAAAAACAAACTTCCAATGAGATCCTTGGACAGCCAAAATCGTCTAGGCGGTTGAAGGCTATTTTAAGGCATTTAAAAATCGATTGAACTAGTAAATCGCAGACGTCCATAGATTTTCTACTTGGGTAGTGCCACTTGGAGCGGTTTACAGGGTTGCCACCTATCTGGTTTTTATTTTAAATACTAAGTAGAATATGTATGTCAATATGGGTATCAAATGGAAGGTATATTTGGCATTTAGATAATATTTTTCAATCTACGTCTTTCATCGTGAGTGTTAGCCTTGAGTCTACTGACCAATTTGGATGAAATTTGCTTATGACATATCTCAATTTTTTTTTTTTAATAAAAAATATGGATAACATATTGAAAACAGAAAATTTTGGTCGATACATCGAGTACTAAGAGCCAAACAGATTTATCTAAGTCAAGAACTCGCTCATTTTCCTCCGTAGCAA
>CAXKVI010000001.1:158685984-158813484 GCA_964058755.1 Campiglossa producta
TTTATTTGTTTTAAATTTTATTTATTATTTTATTTTTTATTATTATATTTTATTTTTTTTCTTTTTTCAATTTTATTTTTTTTTATTTGATTAAATTTTTTTATTTCATTTTATTTTTTTATTTGATTTAATTTTTTTTTTGTTTTTATTTTTTTTATTTTTTTTTATTTGATTTTATTTTTTTCTTTTTTTTATTTGATTTAATTTTTTTCTTTTTTTTATTTGATTTAATTTTTTATTCTTTTTAATTTTTAATTTTTTTTCCTTTTTTATTTTAAAGTTTTATTCTTTTGTTTTTTTTTTATAGTTTTATTTTTTTTACGACATTGTAATTTTTGTTTTATTTTATTTTTGTATTTCCTTTTAATTTTTTTTATTTCATTTAATTTTTTATTTAAATTTTTTCCTTTTTTATTTAAATTTTTTTTATTTTTTTTTTTATTTCATGTTTTTTTTTATTTCATATTACTTATTTTATTTTATTATTAATTTTATTTTATTTTGCTTCATTTTTTATTTGATTTCACATGGTTTTGTTCCTTTTTTTTTTTTGAAATTTTTTACTTTATTTTGTTTAATTTTTTTTTTTAATTAATCCAAGCAGGGTTCTCTTTGAATTGTTAAAACAACCACAAAAGCAGTGTCAATTAGCAGTACTAACAATTGATATCAGGAAAGAGTGAAGAATTTATGAGTAAAAATTTAAAAATAAAAAAAAAATTAAAAAATGCAAAAAAAAAAGAAAAAAAACAGCTAACTCATCTTCTAAATACCTTAAAAGCTTATAACTTAGCTTAATGCGGTCCAACAACAACAACCAATATTGGCAGTTCCATTGGACACTAAACGACTAAATGAATTGATAGGAGAAATTCATTTCATTTACTTAAATCCATCTCCACTGCTCTCAGCCGAAGTGCAACAGTCTTCTTGGTGATTTATGCATGAACACTTGCAGAATAATTTATCAATGTCAAAGGCAAACGCGATGCTGCCAAAGCGGAATGCAATCAATGCAGTTAAAAGCAGCTAAAAGCAGAAGAGAGCTAAGCTAAACGTTTGTGGGAGGCTTTTCGGCGAGACATTGAATGGAGTAGGTAAATACTTTTATAGTGAAGTTAAACATAGGTAATATTTTCTTGTTAATACATCCTTCATACATAATATGTATGTATGTAAGTGACAAAACGTGGAGAAATTTTTATAGCTTTTAGGAGGAAATGCGAGAAGTAAAATGAGGAAGCGACGACTATTTATTTTAAGGAGTTTAATGGCGGCCAGTTTGAGCGCACAAGCAAGTAGGTAAATTGGGGAGATGAAATAACCGCACATTCACTTGTTTTATCTACAGAATTTATTTAAATTAATATTTAAGAATTTTATAAAAACCGTCGAAAGTTCGACATATCGTCGCTCCCAACGAAGACTAGCTCGGTTCAGTTAGCGTGGAAAACTTGCACACTTCGTCCTCTGCGTCGAACACTACACACTTCAGTTTTCCGCGTCGAAGACTTATAGCGTTTTCTTTTCTCAACGAAAATGTTGCCATTTCGTTGAGGAACATTTTTATAATTTTAACTTCGCCCTGTGAAATTGCTGCATATTTAAACTTTCAGTGTCACCCTGCATGTCTTCAGAAGAAGAAAACATTGCCGCCAAATGAAATGTTTTATTTCATTATTTTTTTTATTTTACTTTATTTTATTTAAATTTTTTCCTTTTTTTATTTTATTTTATTTTATTTTTTTATTTTATTTTATTTTTTTATTTTATTTTATTTTTTTATTTTATTTTATTTTTTTGTTTAATTTCAATTTATTTCATTTCTTATTATTTTATTTACTACTTCATTTATGTATTTTATTTTATATTATTTTTATTAATGTTATTTTATTTTATTTTTTATTTGTTTTTTATTTTTTGTTCTTTCCTTATTTTACTTTATATCAATTCATTTAATTTTCTTTTATTTCATTATTTTTTTTTTTTTCTTTTTATATGCATTTTTTTTTTTTTGATTCCCAAATTTCATTTAATTTTTTTTTATATTTTATTTTTATTTTTTAGGTAAATTTTTAATTTTTTTTTTTGTTTTTTCTTTTACTTTGTTTCATTTTATTTTATTAATTTTATTTTTTTATATGTATTTTTTTATTTATTTTTTTTCAAATTTCATTTAATTTTATTTTTTTTTGTTATTTTTTTTACGATTTTCATTTAATTTTTTTTGTATTTTTTTTTTTTTTTTGTTATTTTATTTTATTCTTTTTTATTGATTTTTTATGTGAACCTTTTTTAATTTTTTGAATTTTTTTTTATTTAAATTTTTTTATTTTCCTTTTTTGTTTTTGTTTTTTTTTTTTGTTTTTCTTTTAATTTATTTCATTTTATTTTCTTTTATTTTATTAATTTTTTTTTTAATATGTAATGATTTTTTTATTTTTTTTTTATATATGTACATTTGTATTTTTATGTTAATTTCATTTATTTATTTTTTTTTGTTAATTTTCTTTTTGCTTTTATTTTTTTTTTTTTCAAATTTCAGTTAGTTTTTCTTTTATTTTTTTGTTACTCAATTTTTTTATTTCTTTTTATTTTATTTCATGTCATTTTATTTATTTTTTTTTACTTTATTTTTTTCATGCTTTTTATTTAATTTTTTTTTATTCCATTTTATTTTTTTATTTTACCTTCTTTTTTTTCATTTTATTTCATTTTTTGTATACATTTTTTTTTTTCATTTTTTTTTTTTTTACTTCATTTCATTTTTATAATTTCGTTGTTTTAGTACTTTTGAAACCTCGTTCAGCAATGCCGTTTGGAATAAAGAATCCAATATTCATAAATCCATTTGCTGCCCAAACGCATACTCAAAACAACGTAATAAAACCAAAATCAGCTAAGTACTTCAAATGTTTCCGATGTTATAAAACTCTCAAAAATTTTCCCCGAACACGTGTTAAACTATTCCAAACACGGCTTGCAAAACGTAGAAATAAGAAGTGCCGCATTGGGCGTCTTACAACTAATTATACCATTAATAGATAATAATGAAAAGAAAGCAAAGAGTATCGAAGGAAATGCAAAGAGCAACAGGAAGCGTTAAAAAGAAAGCATCGTATAATACGAATAACAACCCCGACAAATAAATCTAATTGAACGTTTATTGAATATTAAAATATTATTAAATTATACACTACAGAAACCCTTTGCCGCTTGCACAAACACGTGTGCTCGAGCCATTTGGCTGCCACTTACGCTAAGTGTAGCGGAAGTAGTCTTCTTTAGGTTTTTTAAAATTTTGTAAAGTGGTGCAGCAAAGAAAGCAGGAAAGGATTAAGCAAATTTTCTATTACGTCTTTGATATAGCAATGCATTTTAGTGAGTGGATTATTATGATGGGCGGGTAATCGTTGGTAATGAAACGTGACACAGCAGCACTGCGGAAATGTTTAGCATAATAATATTGAGGGATTTTTGAGATTTTTGCTGGCATTGAAATTATTTACGCTTTTGGAATTTTTTTTATAAAATTTTTTAAGTGAGAAAAAAGTTTTTCTAAACGGTGTCGCCCCTCAGCAGTACTTTGGCAAACTCTCCGAGTAAATTTCTGCCATGAATAGCTTCTCAGCAAAAATTAATCTGCTTTTTAGTTACCGTTCGGAGTCGGAAAAACACTGTAGGACCCGCTAATTTGTAGGAAAAAAACTCAAAAGCAGCACACCACAGGGCGGAAGGTAAACTCGGCAAAAATCTCGTTAGAGGTTATGATAGGCTGGTGGTATATCGCCGTTATGCCAGGACCCGGCAAAATTGGAAGTGAAAAGGGGTGTTAGCGAAAGAGCGGTTATCGCATCTGTTTGCTCCGTCGCTCACTAGCAAGTACCGAAACCGTGCATAAACAACGACATCCATTGATTGGTCAATGCAATCATAGCAACAATGTCATTGTTCGAGAAGCCAAGCAAAGGGCGTAATAATCTATGTGAATTTGGTTCTCAGATTTTCGGACAATTGTCCCACTAAGTGCCTAGGCCTGTTCTATGCCCATCCTCAATATTATTCCAGGTTATATTACGATTCAGAGCGACATCGACGTATTTAACTTCGGATGAGATTTTGATTATCAATCCATTTAAGAATGATGGCATTTTTTAGCGCCTAGTGAATATGATGATATCTGTTTTACCAGAATTTAAGTTAAAGCCACTTTTACCTGATCAGTCCCGGAGGGTCAGTGTTGCCTCAGGTGGGGTTGGGTGTTACTTAGAGGCTTATTGAAATTCACTCAGGTGGCTAGGCTCAAGCTTTATACGACTAGTTCGGTGTCATTGCTGGATAATTTTTGGGATTATTTCGGGGTCACTTCAGGACCATTTCGAGACTTCAGAACCATTTCGGGTCTAGCAATTTTTGGTTTCAGGACTTTTTGGGGACTGTTTTTACAGTCATTACAGGTCTGTTTGGTAATCATTCCTAAACCGAAAACAATCCTTCAATGTAGGGGTGTAAAAGTAGGCGCCTCCCCGTTGGTACACCCTGGGTAACGCTTAATGACCAACACGGCCTACGCGGATAGTTTCTACGTATTGCCGGTTCTACGAGAACGGTACCAGTACTTGTGATGTACCCATCGTACCGAAACGACCCCGGCCGGTTTTTTTACACCGACCAGCCAAGAGCAATACACGCGGGGTGACCCTGTCTGACATTTGCGCAGGGCTACACCTCGTTACAACAACAACAACGTAGTGGAAAAGTCCGAAAATGCTTCTGAAAACACTTTCAAAAACGCCCGAAATTATCATGAAAGCTGTCTGAAAAAGTCCCGAATTGATTCCAAAACCTTAAAAAACTGCTACGAAACTGTTGCTGGGTTAACTTTTTTCGTGACTTTTTTGTGATTGCTTTTGGGATCATTTCAGGACTTTTTCGTGATCATTTCGAAACCATTTCGGGACTGATAATAATCCGTCAATCCTTCGAAAATGGTCCCGAACACAATCCTAAAATGGTTCTGGCAATGTCGGAAATGATTTAGAAAACAAAGTCCCGACATTTTCGTGAAATAAGTCCAAAAAAGTCTCGAAATGATTCGGAAAATTATTCGAAATGATCCGAAGAAACAAATTAAAAAATGATTCAAAAATTATCCCGAAAACAATTTGCACATCGAGCTGTCTATGAAAGGTTCTGAAAAGGAAATACGTCAGACTGATATGTAGACCTAGCCTGAGACAAACTTTATAGGTTCAAAGAATGTAAAGCGCCAGTTGTAGCTCAGCGGGATCGTGTCATCTAGTCTCGCGGATTTAAAAAGCTTTTTACGGGTTTTTCTAAGCAAGAAAGTTTTGTTCAAAATCCCTTGTTCTTAGCTCTGCTGATTATACAAAGAATACGTGGTCAGATATTGCACAAGATAAGCAGCTATTATGATTAGCGAAGTGATAAAAAAGCTAAAAGAAATGTCTTGCTATCAAAATGCAAGCATTTAGGCTACGGAGCTGAGAGGTGGATACTGTTGGGGTCTTTGGGGTACCCTCAACAAATAAATTCTTTAGTTTTGAGTTCGCTGGGTTTTGAGGAGACATGGGGCTGTTTGACGGCATTTCTAAGACATTTTTTTTACCTTCGGTGCACGGTAAGAAGGAAGGGACGGCAAGTGTGCAAAAAACTACCGACAAAAACTGTGGATGAGGCTTTATTATGTAATTATTCTACGTAAAAAAAACGTTAAAAATTAAAATCCTGGCGCTCCTTTTCGAAAGATATCAACATTTTTATATTTTTGATAAGAACAAGAACATAAAAAATAGAAGGAGAGAGTGCATGTATATGGCGATGAAAGGGTTAAACTGTATGAAACTGAACTGTATAACGATATACAATCGTATGTAAGACTTTACTCGCTTCAAAACGTTTCCAAAGTTTTTTTTTTAATTTTTTTTTTTTGTTTTTTTTACTGTTAATTTTTTTGTTTTGTTTTAGTTTTTGAATTATTAATAAAATGAAAAAAAAATTAAAATAAAAAAAAAAAACAAAAAAAAAATTTAAAAATAATAGATGAAAAAAAGTTCAAAAAGTAAAACCAAAAAAAAAAAATTTTAAAAAAAATTAAAAAAAAAAAAACAAGAAAAAAATTTAAGTGAAAATCGTTAAAATCGAAAAAAAGTTCAAAAAGAATGCTTCCAGAATTTTCGATTTATTTTTTCAATTTAAATTTTTTTGCTTGGTTTAACTTTTTAGTTTTTTTTTAATAAAACAACCCAAAAAAATTAACACACAAAAAAATCCATAAAAAACGAAAAAAAATTCAAAAATAATGCTTCCAGAATTTTGAAATAAAATAAATCTTTTTTTCGATTTATTTTTTTTTTTTTTTTAATTTTTTTTGTTTTGTTTTACTTTAAAATTTTTTTAATCAAATGGAAAATAGTTAAAAAAGTAAACAAACCAAAAAATTTAAAAGTAAATTTCATTTTATTGATAGTATAAGCACAATAAGATCCTGGTTGATGGATGAAAAAAGTTCAAAAAGTAAAAAAAAACACAAAAAATATTAAAATAAAAAAAAAACAAAAAAAATTAAAAAAACGAAAAAAAACAAAAAAAAAATTAAACAAAAAAATTTAAGTGATAAATGGATAAAAATCGAAAAAAAAATCAAAAAGAATGCTTCCAGAATTTTGAAATAAAATAAATATTTTTTTCGATTTATTTTTTTTTTTTGTTTTTTATTTTAATTTTTTTTTTTTGTTTTATTTTATAATTTTTTTTTAATAAAATTTAAAAAAGTTAAAAAGTACAACAAAACAAAAAAATTAAAATAAAAAAAAACTAAAAAAAAATTTAAATATAATAGATGAAAAAAGTTCAAAAGGTAAAACAAAAAAAAATAAGAAAATTAAAAAAAAAAAATTATTTAAGTGAAAATTATATAAAAAAACGAACAAAAAATTCAAAAAGAACGCTTCCAGAACTTTGAAATAAAATAAGATTGAAACTACTTTACATATTCTTATAAGCTCTTGCATAAATGGCATAAATATGCTAGCTTTTAAATTTGGCAAATAGTTTCGAATTCTAATCAGAAAGTGACTGCTAGACGAAACGTTAAAGAGACATATCGTTCTTTTGAGTTATCGTTCGTCAAAGAGAACGGGGTTGTTGAGTGGGCTTACCATCCAGGGTTGCCACCTAATAATACGAAAAACGACTTCACAATATCCATGAAACTTTGGTATATGGGTCTAAGATCCAGAATTTCTTACTCAAGAGTTGCCACCCAGAATATTTTTAGGGAGTTGCCACCTATTTAAAAGTTTGCAAAATCATATGAGATATGCTTATATGCGTATCAAACGAGAAGTTATCAAGATAAAATAATTGTATAGCAATTTCGAAAATATTTCATAACCTCTTTAAATAATCGATTGCAAAAATCCCTTTAATCACCCTAATAAATACATACGTCATTTATGTAATTAGCCTTGTTAGATTTTAAAATCGAATTAGGTTAAAACATAGTATGTACGCGACAATTAATTAGCAAATACTTGAAAACGGTAAATAAATTAAAAGTTCTTTGATAAGAATTTTATATGCAGACCATAAATAACGGCTTTAGTTCAACTTCAATTTCCCAAGTAGACATTGTCGATATAATTGAAATTAGTTGTTTGGCGACTGTGGCATACGACAGAACAAGCTAAAATGAGGTGGACAATAGAAATGGCATTGTTGCTAGGACTCGCACTAATAGGTGCTACCACCTCAGCGCCGGCGCCGGATGAAAATATATTCGTAAGGAACTTCAGAGCATTGCATATGGAACCACCACCACCCGAACCGGATATGCGATCCAGTCGCGCTACACCAAAATATCTATTGATAGATCAAAAATTGGATAATTTCAATGCGTCCGAGACGCGCACTTGGCAAATGGTAGAAATTAGTTAGGAAATGTGGTGAGATGGTAGAAGAGTTAAATGAAAGTTTTTATTTTATTCCAGCGCTACATTGCCAATGATGAATTTTATCAAGAAGGTGGTCCGTTCTTTATATTCGTTGGTGGCGAGTGGGAAATCAACACGGGTTATATGACTGGTGGACATTTTTATAATATGGCCAAGGAACATAATGGTTATCTTTTTTATACCGAACATCGTTATTATGGTGAAAGCAAGCCCACAAGCGACATGGACAATGAAAATATTAAATACTTGGGCGTGCGACAAGCTTTAGCTGATTTGGCTCATTTTATTGAAGAAATGCATGCGACCATACCTGGTGCTGCGAAATCAAAAGTCATACTAGCTGGTGGTTCTTATTCGGCTACAATGGTTACTTGGTTCAAGAAATTATATCCTCATTTAGCGACTGGTGCTTGGGCGTCGAGTGCGCCACTTTACGCTAAAGTTAATTTTGTTGGTAAGTCGTTTGAATATTCCATTAACTGACTGCGAATTGCGGCGGCAAATAAAACAAACGAAAGAAACGCAATTTGATCGAACTATCTCTTAATTAACAATTTCAAGTTTAAATATTTTTTCTCTTTCTCCTTCTCTCCCTTTAACAGAGTATAAGGAAGTCACTGGCGAATCCATACGCATAATGGCAGGTGAACAATGTTATAAGCGTATTGAGAATGGTATCGCACAAATGGAAGCTTTGTTTGCAGACAAGCGAGGCGCAGAGGTTAAAGCTATGCTAGCGCTTTGTGATGCATTCGACGAATCGAACGATTTGGATTTGTGGACATTATTTAGTGAGATATCCGATATTTTTGCAGCTGTCGTGCAAGGTCATAGGTGTGTGACTTTGTTTAGTTTAATTTTACTCGTTATTATTTTATTTTAATTTTATTTTTTTTATTCTAGTTTATGCTATTTTTTCTTACGTTGGGTTAATTATTTGATTTGATTTTATTTTATTTCTATTTTTTTATATATTTTTTATATATTTCTTATATATATTTTTATTTGTTGCGTCTTTTCTTTGTATTTTATCTTTTTTATTATTTTTTTATTTACCTTTTTTTAATTTTTTTTTAGTTTGCTTTGTTTTATTTAAATCATTATTTTTTTTCGTTTTACTTTATTTTATTATTATTTTGTTTTATTTTATTTTAATTTTTATTTCTTTTTTATTATTTTATCCTTTTCTATTATTGTTTTTATGTATTTTTTTGTTTCTTTTTATGTTTTGTTATTTATTTTTTATCTTTTTTTTTGGTTTTTTGTTTTTATATTTTTTGTGTCCATTTTTTTGTATTTTAATTTTTTTTATTATTTTTTTTACTTTTTTTATTTTTTTTTATTTTGTTTTATTTTATTTTGACTTACTTTATTTTGTTTTACTTTATTATTATATTTTTTTGCTTTATTTTATTTACATTTTTTAATATTTTTCTATTATTGTTTTTATGTTTTTTTTTGTATTTTTTTGTTTAGTTTTTCATCTTTTTTTTGTTTTTTGCATGTTTTTATTTTTTTTTTAATTTTTTATTTTTTTTTTTATTGTTTTATCTTCTTTTTTATTTTATCCTTTTTAGTTTTATGAACTTTTATTCTTTTTTGTATTTTTTTTCTTTTTTCTTTTATTTTTTTTGTATTTTTTTATTCTGTTTTATTTGTTTGTATCATCTTTTTTGTATTTTTTTATTTTTTTATTTTATTTTTACTTATTTTCAATTTTTTGGTTTTTTTTGAAATTTTTTTTTTAATTTTTTTATATTTATTTAATTATTTAATTTAAATTTAATTTATTTTCTCTTTTTTTAATTTTTTTATTTTTTTTTTTTTTATTTTTTTTTTTTTTACTTTCTCTTTTTTTATGTTTTTTTTTTTTACTTTCTCATTTTTTATTTTTTTTATTTTCTCTTTTTTTATTTTTTTTTTTACTTTCTCTTTTTTTATTTTTTTTTTTTTTACTTTCTCTTTTTTTATGTTTTTTTTTACTTTCTCTTTTTTTATTTTTTTATTTTCTCTTTTTAATTTTTTTATTGTTCTCTTTTTTATTTCATCGTTTTATCTTTTTTTATTATATCCTTTTTGATTACAATTTTTTTGTTTTATTTTTTCCTTTGTATTTTTTTATGTATTTATTTTTTTTAATATTTTTTTTTGTATTTTTTTTCTTTTTCTTTTATTTTTCTTTTACTTTTTCCTTTATTTTTATTTTATTGTTTTATCTTTATTTCCTTTTTTTGTTTTATTTTATTTTTTTCCTTTGTATTTTTCTTGTTTTTTATTATTTTTAATTTTTTATTTTTTTTTTAATGTTTAAGTTTTTTTTTTTTTTTACTTCATTTTTTTTTTGTTATTTTACCTTTTTGTACTTTACTTTTTACCTTTTTTTCTCTTTTTTTAATTTAGTTTAATCATTTTTATTTATTATTTGTTTTTTTTTTTTCTTTTTTTTTTTCATTTTTTGTCGCTTTATTTTATTACATTTTTTTTTTTCTTTTTTTATTTTACATATTTTTTATATTTTTTTTTTTTTTCATTTTCTGTATTTATTTAATTTTTTTTCCTTAATTGTACTTTAATTTTAGCTCTTTAAAAATTAATATTTCAGAAACATTTTCTTTTTCTCTTTCCAGAACTGGAAAAATCGAAGGAGTTTGTAACAGAATAATGAAAGGAAAAGATGACATTAGCGGTCTAGCTACATATTTACTAGAGGAATTCGGCAAGTCGCGTTGCAATGACCTAAGCTACAAAACCATGATAGGAACTATTATAGATTCAACATATTCCAAGAACATAAGTGAGTTAAACAAAGCGCACTTAAAATCACTCAAACTTTTAACCCAATTTTTTTTTCATTTCCAGTGCGTCAATGGACTTATCAGACATGCAATGAGTTCGGTTGGTATCAGACTTCTGGGTCTAGAAGGCAACCCTTTGGTACTAAATTTCCTGTGACACTCTATACACAAATGTGCAGTGACGTCTATGGTGAACGATTTACCAACACTTTTATAAACAATCAGATAGCTGCTACGAATAAGGAATTTGGTGGACTCGAACCAAATGTCGAGAATGTTTACTTTTCACATGGTGAATTGGATCCGTGGCGTTCAGTGGGTATACAGAGTGGACCACAAGCAACGATTATAGGACGTAAGTATTAGTGAAGATATACCTGAGTTGTATTCTACAAGATATTATACATTCGTGTGTTGTTCCATAGGTCATGCTCATTGCACAGATTTTGGTTCAATCAGCGATAACGACACTGCAGAAATGCGTGCTTCGAAGGAGGCGGTAGCTTCGTTGGTGCGGAAATGGTTAAGTGAAGATAGTGTCGCTGATAGTTTGTCTACGTAAATACATTCCACATGTATTTTTGAATTTTTGTTAAAGATATCAAATGCGATTTATTTATTGATTACTGATAAACCTAATCGTACGTGTCGCAGGGCCATAAAAGTTAATAAAATCGGAAAGCTACTTAAATTTTTTTTAACTGTTTGAATTTCTAGCGCTTACTTGCGTAATAACTGTATCAATGCTAACTTAAGCACATGGACTATGTACCTAGTAGGCTTGGGTATTTTTTGAACTAAGAAATTAGCGAACGTAATCTTTTTGTAAGTTGTTGTTGTTGTTGTTGTAACGAGGTGTAGCACTGCCTAAATGTCAGACAGGGTCACCCCGAGTATATTGCTCTTGGCCGGGTCGATATAAGAAAGCGGCCCGGGTCGTTTCGGCAGGATGGGTACAGCACAAGTACTGGTACCGTTCTCGTACAACCGGCAATACAAGAAACTAGCCGTGTAGGCCATGTAGGTCATTTAGCGTTACCCAGGGTGCACCAACGGGGAGGCGACCTACCCTTACCTTTTCCTAAGCTCGCGAGCTTATGAACGCGTTCAATAAAGTGAACTAAACTTAAATGAGAATTTATTTAAGTTAATTAAGAAGAAATTCGAGCAAGCGGGCAGCATATTTTTAGGCGCAAGTACAATTACTAACATTACTGGATAAAGAGTAGCTCACTCGAATCAAAAAAGTGGATTAGGAGAGGTTCACTTTTAAAAACCATGGTAAAATTCCTTCTTCGTATAGGAATAAGGCTGACAGGCTGCATACTTTTGGGCACTTTTGTTTATCCATACAAATTCGTGTTCGTGTTCAACAACTTAGCCAACCGTCCCTGGGTAAAAATCTAGATACGCAATGACCCTGCTAACCATCTTCGGATGTCTTCTTGGCAAATTACTGGATCGCGCTTCCCAACAAAGAGGATAACAAAGTGGATAATTTTGTTCAGCTGGGTTTCTTTTCTACCCATGTTGAAGTTGCTAATTAGATTGGGGAATTCGGGAACAATCGAGTTATATCGGATTATACGTTGGTATTTCGATGCCAACTTATATCCACAGTGATTTTTGGTATTGCAGGGGAGTCGCTCATGCCAAAAAATGGGTAATTTTGTTTGGAGAGGTTTTTTTTAGTCATGGTGAATTACTTCTTCAAGAAATAAAAGTCCGGTGGTATAGGAACGAAAACGCTCAGGAGTCACAGCCGACTGCTCTACCGCTCAGCTACGACGCACATGAAGTTTTTGTGGGCAAAATTCAATTACATCCAAACAAACCAAAAAAAAAATTGCTTTTTCATTTAGATCTTAAATTGAAACCAAAAAAAATTGAAAATCTTTGTAGGTATTCGGACGGTTTGAAATATTGTACAAAAAATTGTGAAAAATTTATTAAACTTTATACGGGTTTAAAATTTAGGTTCATTTTTAAGCCGTGTAAATCACGAAACCATAAGATGCTCGTGACTTTGTCTGCGAAACTTAGAAAAATGGCACAGGAATGCGGTTGTTAATATCTCGACTACAGCTCCATCTAGCGGTAAATATAGCAACTACAGCTCAAGTAAAGTCTATTTCGAGAGGATTTATACTAAGAATAAACTGTCAAACTTAAGCAAAACTCCGTTCAGTAGTTTCGGAGCCATTTCGTCTCTACAAATGATAGCATTATATACCATGCTTTAAAAACGAAAGTCTTATCTAATGGTTTCCAAAGTGATGAGGGAACAAGCGGGTAGTGATAATTTATAAAACATTCCTACCATGGGAGAAAATATTTTTGGGGTGAGGTCCCAAAATATAATACTTGTTACCACGCCACTGACTACTTAAAAATATTACAGTGCATAATTTTAGGCGGTATTTTTCTGCACATAATCTGAACTCTAGTAATGAGTAGAGATCGGAAGAATATGGCAAAACAAGCGCCTGAAAATTATTTTGTAAATTTATGTGAAATTGAACTCTAGTAATGAGTTACGAAGTCGAATTGCTGCTTGAATTTCCTACCAGTTAACTGAACTGCGAAATTGTTTCGGCGGAGTGGAGAGGCGTGTGGCCTATAGAAATTTTAAAGGGTCATACACAGAGACATATAGTTGTCTACCCTTCTCTAGACCGTGGTCGTAAGGGACCTGAAGCGGGATATACAGGTGGTGGATTTCTATAGAACCGTTTGAGGAATATCTCGGAATGCATCAAAGCGCGGGTTTTGTTCACAACGAGGTAGAAGTTGCTTGATAGGGCCAAAAAGGGCACCGTTGTCTTGTATTGCTGACAGAGACCTGGAGACTCTCCCCAAGGGTAAAAAATATGATAGGACAGTCAAGCTCTTCTATTGAGTTTTGATCTGGTGAGGACCACTGGATTCTACTTCTACCGTAAGGAAAATTAAAACCGTGCAGCTAATGGGTTTAGTATTAACTAGCCACTTCGAACGACATCTTCACGGAGCCTTCGGTAGAGGATTTTGATCGCCTCGCAGGATAGGTATCCCTACCGCAGGTTTAGTCTAAGACTCTTAAACCGCTAAGGGGTTCTACCTTTTTCTTCGGATTAATCATTGAAGGAGATGAACAACCCGAACTGTAATCAAGGATGATGGAGTACAGCAACGCCAGTTCTGGGTGGGTTAAAGAACATTATATTGACCGTTGACTCAGCCAAATTTTGGTTTGATATGATGAAGCTTGGAGAGCAAACTTTGATCTTAATGAAACAATGAATGAACTTTTAAGATACGCAATTTTTGCAATATGTTAATGAAGTATTAGCCTAAATACAAATAAACGTTTATTATGATGAGTACCCCAAGCAGGTCAAACTGGATATTTATTCGTAAACAGGTCAAAAAAATGTAAGTCAATAACTTTTTCTTATGGAACATGTCTTGCTGACCAATGAAAAAAAAATTAATAATAATTTATCAACATTATTTAGAACGTCTAAAAAGTGATAAGCTTTAAAATGGGTTGTAAATAATTGTCTTTATATTATTATACCAGCTCATACATGCTGATTAGCTGGCTTTTAACGCATTTTTGTTAAGCATAAAATTAGTTGTTACGCGACTGTGCTATTGACAGGATTAAGCAAAATGAGGTGGACGAAAGAATTTGCGGTTTTGGTTGCAATAGCGCTAATAAGTGCTACTGGCGCAGCTCCAGCAGAGCAACAGAGGCACGAAATGAATATGTTTCAGCGTAATTTTAGAACTCTACATAAAGAGCCACCACCACCTGCTTTAGAAGCAGGAGTCAGTCGTGCAACTCCACAATTCAAATGGATTGAACAAAATTTGGATCATTTTAATATATCAGAAACACGTACTTGGTTAATGGTAAGTTAAATCAAAAAGAATGAAATAAAATAAAATAAAATAAAATAAAATAAAATAAAATAAAATAAAATAAAATAAAATAAAATAAAATAAAATAAAATAAAATAAAATAAAATAAAATAAAATAAAATAAAATAAAATAAAATAAAATAAAATAAAATAAAATAAAATAAAATAAAATAAAATAAAATAAAATAAAATAAAATAAAATTAAATTAAATAAAATAAAATAAAATAAAAAAAAATAAAATGAAATGAAATGAAATAAAATAAAATAAAATAAATAAAATAAAATAAAAAACATAAAGTAGAATAAAATAAAATTAAATTAAATTAAATAAAATAAGTTAAAATAAAATAAAATTAAAAAAAAAAAATTAAATAAAAAATTTAAAATGAAATAAAATAAAATAAAGTAAAATCAAATAAAATAAAGTCAAATAAAACCAAATAAAAAAAAATAAAAAAAAAAATAAAATAAAATAAAAAATTTAAAATGAAATAAAATAAAATAAAGTAAAATCAAATAAAATAAAGTCAAATAAAACCAAATAAAATAAAATTAAAAAAAAAAATAAAATTAAAAAAAAAATGTAAAATAAAATAAAATAAAATAAAAAAAAATAAAATAAAATAAAAAATGTAAAATGAAATAAAATAAAATAAAATAAAATAAAGTAAAATCAAATAAAATAAAGTCAAATAAAACCAAATAAAATAAAATTAAAAAAAAAAAAAAATAAAATAAAATAAAATAAAACAAAAAAAATTAAATTAAATTAAATAAAATGAAATAAAATACAATGAAACGGAATGAAAAAAAATCTAGAAATATAAAATAAATTAGATTAATTTCCAATAATAAAGAAAAAAATAATATAAAATAAATAAATGAAATAAATAATTTATCGGAATAATTCCCAAAACTACGCACATATGCATTAGGGTGGGCCTAAAAAAATCTATTTTAGTTTTTTTCAAACGGCACACAGATATTTGAATTCCTGAATTCAAAAACGGGTTATTTTGTTGAATTTTTTTTGGTTTTTTTTGTCTATTAATATCTACACTACGCCTCGCCCAGTTATTTTGACGCAAAAATCCCCATAGTATCCCACATCTTTATAAACTTCAGCACCTTGCAAAACATTATCTAAATCCTCGTCGTTAAAGTTATGCGACAGCAACTTTTGCAACTGTCCGATTCTTTGTAGAGAAGCGCTAGGGAACCTGGTTGACATTTCACTCAACATGAAGTCTAGAAATGGAATATAAACTGAAAGTCGGTAATATTCTTCAACTGATTCAGTCTGAATGTTTGATCGATTGATTTGACGACCGGTGGTTCTACGGACTGTGATTTCTGTACCAAGTTTATTTGCAATGGCCTCAGCCTGGTCGAACAGTTTTTTAAATGTGTCATTGCTAGATTCACGCTGCCTCTGCAAACTTGCTGTGGTCGTAGTAATAAGCTGAACTGCAGAAAGTATGTCAATATCTTTGGCTTGAAGCGATCGAGATAAGGGCAGGGTTATTCCTAAAATATGTGATAGGATCACCAAGCTTATTAGGAATTCTGACGAAGTTATGGATTGCAGCAAAGAAAATGGCAGTACAGAACTTGTTCTGCTCCCATATTGCTGATCAGCCATTTTTTGTAATATTATTATTATTATGCCCAACGGATTTTACCCACCATCCCGCCCGACCGACACGAGGGGCGCATCCGCATAACGCGCGGATTAAATTTGCCGAGTGTTTGAAAGGCGGAGGTTTGTTAAGCGTCGAGATCTCAAACTGCTCAGCTACAGAGAAAAATTCATCAGCTGAGTGTAATACGAAAATAAATAGATAATAAAAATACATAAATTGATACTACGTAGAAATCAATTGTTAAGAGAGAATAGGATAGTTTTTTTAATAATGAAAAGCGAGTCCGAAATATCAAAAGTGTCTGAATGAGAGTTATAATTTTCGCACAAACACTGGAACGGCTCGTGTAATTGATAGTTGGTTCTACATTGCTTCAGAAAAATAGGTTTAAAATGTCTTAAGGCTCGTGAGGGAACATTAAAGTTAACTTCGTTCAAAAGAGGAGGGCTTGAAATCCACCCGTTTAGGAGTTTACACATGAATATTACACCTAGCATTTCTCTACGGCTAGCAAGGGTAGGGAGATTGATAACTTTCAAGCGATTAGTATAAGGAGGAAGGTTACACGAAGGATCCCATCGTAGATCTCTCAATGCAAAAAGTAAGAATTGTTTTTGAATAGATTCTAGCTTATCTATATGAATTTGATAACGCGGATTCCATATAATCGAGCCGTATTCTAATATTGGTCTAACTAATGTAGTAAAAAGGGTCTTAGTAATATAAGGGTCGCTAAATTCTTTTGACCACCTTTTCACGAAGGCTAAAACAGAGGGAGACATGGCGACACGTCCATAAAGGTGAAAACCGCTTCATGCCTCTCAACCCATCTTGTCTCACACATTTTTTTTAACATATTTTGTTTGTCTGATTAGATTGTATTTCTTCTCTAAGAAGATGTATTCGTTTGGCCGATTCATGGAAGAAAGTGGCAGTACTTGCTATAACCCCTACTGAATTTCTTACACTTGGTACGGTGCAGGCTGAGCTAATAGCCAAGTTAAGTCGGTGGCTTGCGCAGTGGGTAAAAAAGGCTAAGGGCTGAACATTTAATATACGTGCCTGAACACCTTTTAGTTTGCTGCTCATGTTTGCTCCTCCATCATAAAACGGCACATTTTTATGTCAAGGTCATGCTTTTCTAATGCATTCAGAATAGTTTGTGCAATGCCCCCGTGCGCCCCCCCCCCCTCCCCCCCACCACTAAATCCGCCCTTGGTAACCCATATAAATATGCCTATATCAACCAAAATTATTATTTCCAAATTATAAAGTAAAAAACTGCATATTGCACATAAGAAAAATTCAAAAAAATTATTATTCCAATTTAGAGTAGCTGTTTTATTTAAAATTTTTTAAATTAGTTAAAATTTTGGCTTTTTGACTTTGTCGGAGTTTTTTTCGTTTTCTGAAAAAAGTTTTAAAATGGAAAAACTGATTTTTTTTTTGGCCCACCCTAGTACATATCCTAAATTTTTCCCAAAACTTGACATTAATTTTAATTATATTTTAGCGCTACATAGCCAATGATGAGTTTTATGTCGAAGGTGGCCCTCTCTTTATATTCGTTGGTGGCGAGTGGGAAATCAATACGGGTTATATGACAGCTGGGCATTTTTATGATATGGCTAAGGAACACAATGGTTATCTTTTTTATACGGAACATCGTTATTATGGGTGGAGCAGACCCACAACTGACATGGACAATGAAAATATTAAATATTTGGATGTGCGTCAAGCTTTAGTCGATTTGTCTCATTTTATTAGAGAAATGCATGCAACCATACCAGGTGCGGCGCAGTCGAAAGTTATTATCGCCGGACGTTCTTATTCGGCTACAATGGTGACATGGTTTAAGAAAATGTTTCCACATATGGCTGATGGAGTTTGGGCCTCGAGTGCGCCACTTTTTGCCAAATTAGATTTTGTTGGTAAGCTTTTGAAAAATCGCAAAATTTATAGATATGATTGATAACGTTTTTATATTTACATTCGCTACAGAGTATAAAGAAATTACGGGAGAATCCATACGCTTAGTTGGCGGCGAAGCTTGTTACAAGCGCATTGAAAATGGCATGGCACAAATGGAAGCCTTGTTTGCGTCCAAAGGTGGCGCTGAGGTAAAAGCTATGCTAGCGCTTTGTGATGCATTCGATGAATCGAACGATTTGGATTTGTGGACATTATTTAGTGAGATATCCGATATTTTTGCAGGTGTTGTACAAACACACAAGTGAGTATAAATACAAAATCTCATAATAATGCAACAAGTCTTTTTCGAAGATTTACCGGATATGCAAAAAAATGAGGACTAGGGCAACCCTAAAACGTATCAATACCAAAAAAAAATATTTTTTTTAAATGAAGTAGATAGATTTTCCATATTGGCATATCTAATTTCTCTTAAAAACTAGGTGGCAACCCTATGAAAACATACTCAGTGGCAACACCTAGGTAGCTAGCCTAAGAACAGGGGTCGCAACCCGCGGCTCGCGAGTCACATTAGGCTTTTTCGACACTAAATTGCGGCACTCCAGTTCCATCGGTAAAAAAAATTTTGAGCTCATTACTGAAACGGGTATATTAGGGACCCCTCAAAGTTGGCGACGGCAAGTACCGAAGAAGATATAATGATGAGCTGAGTGAGCTTTACGCAGACGTCGACTTAGTTCAGCGAATTAAAATCCAGCAGCTTCGCTGGCTAGGACACGTGTTGCGAATGAACGAAGACGCTCCGGCCCAGAAGGTATTCTTATCGGCACTCGCCGGTGGGAGTAGAAGAAGAGGAAGGCCACCATTCCGTGGGCAGGACCAAGTGAAGGCAGATCTGAGAACACGCAACAAAGAGCCGACTGGCGAAACATGTTGGACGGCCAAAATCGCTTAGGCGGTTAAAGGCTATTTTAAGTACATAAGTAAGTAAGTATATTAGGGATGTCAAACGTGAGATCCCGTGCTTTATAAGGTGGGAATTGGAAATATCAAGGGAGTTCAAGTCATCCGACACCGGTTTTTTCCAACTCAGTCGAAGCCTCCACCTTCCTCTGCTGCTGAATTAGGGTGCCGATAGGAAATCCTTCTGGGTTGGAGCTTCTTTGTCCATTCGCATAACAGGGCCAAAGCAGCGAAGCTTTTGGGATTTAATTCGCTGCACTATGGACGGATTTGCGTAAAGCTTATACAGCTCTTTGATAAATATCTTTCGATACTCGCCGTTAGCCTCGCGGGTAGGACCATAAATCTTCCGGAGAACTCTGTCTCCAATATCGCAAGGGCCATCTAAACTTCTCTCGAGACTGTCCTTAATTCCGAACCGTACATCAGGAATGGTGTAGTGCGACAATTATAGAGCGTCATCTTAGTTAGTGAAGAGAAGACTTTCTTACTCAGTTGCCTTCTCAGTCCAAGGTAACACTTGAGGCAGGAGTGTTTCTCCTACTACTACTAAAATCTTGAAATTTCTCTCTCAATCCAAACTCCGGATTGCCGCCTAGGGCCCACTTGAAGGTTAGACTACAAAATCGTACACATTTTCATCCTATGTATATCTCTCTCTTCCAGTCCTGGCCAAATAGAAGGCGCTTGTAATAGAATCATGAAGGGACAAGATGACATCAGCGGTCTAGCTACATATTTACTAGAGGAATTTGGCAAGAAAGGTTGCAATGATTTAACCTATAAAACGATGTTAGCCACACTTATAGATACAAGCTATTCAAATGACGAAACTAAGTTTGCCATGCGTCAATGGACTTATCAGACATGCAATGAGTTCGGTTGGTATCAGACTTCTGGGTCTAGAAGGCAACCCTTTGGTACTAAATTTCCTGTGACACTCTATACACAAATGTGCAGTGACGTCTATGGTGAACGATTTACCAACACTTTTATACAAAATCAGATAGCTGCTACAAATAAGGAATTTGGTGGACTCGAACCAAATGTTGAAAATGTTTACTTTTCACATGGTCAATTGGATCCATGGCGGGCTATGGGTATACAAAATGGAACACAAGCTACGATTATACCATGTAAGTATTGGAATTTATTTAGAGCTTGATTTATTTTGAAGAAACTTTTATTTTTTGTTCTTTCACAGTACACGCGCACTGCAAAGATTTCGATTCGATCAGCGATAAAGATTCGGCCGAATTACGTGCTTCGAAAGAGAAGATTGCCAGCTTGGTGCGGAAATGGGTGGGCGCTGTTAATGCCGCCGAGAGCGTTTCTAACAACTTAAGTTTTTAATTTAAATTGTAGTACAATCAGAAAAAAATATACTTTTTGTTAAAGAAGGGTGTTTCGATGATATCGAATGTGGTTTCTTTTATGACTTTGTACTTCGAAAATGGATTTCTAGAGAGTTATCGAGAGCCCGAAAAAACCGGATACAAGATTTTGAAAAATATTTACACATTTATATAGGGAGCCACCTGCCACAGAAGCACGCTTTAGGCCCAATTGCATACAACTTTGAAGGTTCCACTTTCATACAAAGTTTGTGGACCGTAAAAGCGAAGCAAAATTTTGGCAAATGGGCAAAAACGCGCCGTGCATCTGTTAAAATTGCACAAAGTTTTATGTAATTCGGAATTCACAGTCACACCTGGGGACGCTTTGAAAGTACCTTGTTTCACCACGAGACTATACAAATATCACACCTAGATAGCTCATGAAATAAAAAAACGGGAAAGTTAACAAACCACCCTGTAGCTCTATCTTTACTCGTTTTTGACCTTGCCACATTTCTTCAATCCAACTGGTATTGTTCAGATACCGCACTGTACTCGATACCTGTACTCATTACAATGTGGGGAGAAGGAATCGGTGCAAACAAAAAATAACGAGGGAAAATGCTCGATAAATACTGGTATCGTACTCGGTGGTAGTGCAGTGTCGAATTCCCACCCAAAAAATGGACCCATATGGCCGAATGTGGTATCCAGGCATGCGTATTCGCTCCAGGATTAGGAATCCGGAGGCGAAAATTAATTTTTGTCATCCTTGGCCAAATTTGGGCAAATCTCACAGAAATTATTTCTGAAATTAACAAAGCAAAAAGGCGAGAACCGATAACTATAAACCTGCGGGTTAGGGGTTTAGAATAAGCCCGAGGTAGGTATACCAGTCGTAAGAGGCGACTAATATGCACACAAGTAATGACGTGCTAACTCGATGGTTGATCTACAGATATGATGCCTCTCATTGCCCATCTTCTCCTTCCTTAGGGATGGAGGGATGACATTACCTAGAAGGTTCCACTGTTCATATCAAATCGCTCCCGAGACAGTCGGGACAGTGTCATCTTGTCCCGCATCGAAACATCACTAATGCCGACACAACTAAGTATAAAAACTATGGATTATCACGCTATCAATGTATTAATCGGGTAATAAAGCTATTTTGACATAATCGAAAATTTGTACAATCTTATCGAAACTAAAACAATAAATTTTGAAGTTCCGTTATGAATAAGCAAGTAAGTAGGTACTTTGGTTAATTTAATTTATATAATGTAACTAAAAAAATTTTCAATGTCCACTTATTAAAATGAAGTCATTCCAACAAGTATTGCTGCTGCTACTCGGGATTGGCGTAACCGCTTCCTTGGACACGGCTTCCTCAATAGAGGCAAAACTGCGTGCGAAATTCTTCGATGTCAATCAAACAAGTAGCAACTATTTTGTGCGAAGTTTAGAAAATTTGCATCGTGAACCTCCAATGGAAGAGCAAACAAATCGTGAAGGAATCATACAAGAAAAATTTATCACACAGAAATTGGATCATTTCGATGAGAGTAATACCAAAACATGGCTAATGGTAAGTGGATAAGGAGGAGGAAGAGAGAGCAGTTAATATTGAGGTGATTGCTTTATTTTTGCTTTAGCGCTTTTTGGTGAATGATCAATATTACGAGGAAGGTGGACCGATATTTATTAATTTAGGTGGCGAATGGACTATATCACCTGGGATCATCACTAGAGGACATTTCGTTGATATAGCAAAGGAGCACAAAGGTATCATCTTTTATACCGAACATCGTTATTATGGTATTAGTAGGCCAACAAGGTGAGTTTCGTAAAATTAATTGTTTTGATACGCAGCCACCTTCCTAAAAGGCTATCAAACGAGCGTATCCGAATTAGAAAAGTGCCTCTTAAAAGTGTATGAAAACAGTGCTATTTTAGGGCTCCTTGAAGGTGCGTTTATGAAATCCTAACACACTTCCTCAGATATTGGAAAAAAAGCTATTCTTTAGCAATTCTCTAAAGCACATTTGCGGAGTCCCAAAAACACTCCCTCAAATAATGAAAGAAGTTATCCTTTAGCACTCCTCTTAGGTGGGTTCACGAAGTCCCAAAACACTCTCTCATATAATGAAACAAGTGATTCTTAAGCTCTCCGCTAAGGTGGCTTTACGAAGATCCAAAACAAGAACTCCTCAAGGGTACGTTTACGGAGTCCCAAAAAACTACCTCATCATTATTATTCATCTAAGATGCGTTTACGAAGTCCGAAAACACTCACTCATATAATCCGGAAGGACTCCGTACGGAGTCCTCTTTTCAATGAAATCCATAACGTCTCCCATTTGGTGCTCTTAAAGATTTTCTTTTCGCTCCTTTTTCGGACCGAAGGGAGTTGTAACGGAGTCCCTTTCCGGTGAGTAAATGATATATGCAATTTTTCTCTCTTCTAGTGATATCACAAGGGAAAATCTTAAATATTTGCACGTGAAGCAAGCACTCGCCGATTTAGCACATTTTATTAAAGATCAACGTCAGAATACACCTGGATTGGCAAACTCGAAAGTAATCATGCAGGGTGGCTCCTACTCGGCAACAATGGTGGTTTGGTTTAAACGCTTATACCCGGAGCTTTTGGCTGGTGGATTTGCATCGAGTGGGCCACTTCTAGCAAAAGCAGATTTCAAAGGTAGGTCGGCATGTATTTTTTCGATTTACAAAAAATCACCTTTTTTGCTCTCACTCTCCCTTTCTCTCTCTCTCAGAGTACAAAGAAGTTTGTGGCCGCGCTATACTAGAATTGGGCGGTCGAAAATGTTATGACCGCGTTCAAAAAGGCATCGCTAAATTGGAGGCAATGTTTATAGAAGGACGCGTTGCAGAAGTTAAGGCCATGATGAAGCTTTGTGATAAATTCGATGAATATAATGATTTGGACGTGTGGACGCTGTTTAGCTCAATATCAAATATGTTTGCTGGGGTAATACAATATCAGGAGTAAGTCAAGATAGTGATATATTGGGGTCTATCAGCTTTTCCGACGGTGCTTCCCCTATGGTGAAGGATTTCGATAACATCGTTGAGATATCCATCGATTCTTTAGAATTATTTCCAACGGCAAGCTCCGTCGGAATAGCTGATAAGCCGCATTGACTTAGACACAGTGACGTTCTAGCATGAGCTTGATATTTGCAGGGGTGATGATGTATCAGAACTTTGCGATTATTTACTTGAACAAGAGGATGATGTCACAGCAATTGCAAAACTTCTTCTACTTGGAGAGGATAGTAACTGTGTCGAGGTTACTTATAAAGATACCTTGGAGTATTATGCGGATTCAACATACAGACGAGGAGCTGGTAAGTACATGTTTTTAGATTTAGATAGTTAGTAAAAGAAAGATAAAGTTAAGATAAATATATGTAAGTATAAAGATAAACATAAAGATAAACGATAGAGATAAAGATAAGGATAAAGGTAAGGATAAAAATAAGGATAAGGATAATGATAAGGATAAGGATAAAGATAAGGATAAGAATAAGGATAAGGGTAAGGATGAGAATAAGGATACGGATAAGGGTAAGGATACGGATAAAGATAAGGATAAGGATAGGGAGAAGTACAAGGACAAGGATAAAGATAAGGATAAGAAGAGGTATAAAGATAAACATAAACATAAAGATAAATATTAAGACATAGATAAAGATAAGGATAAGGATAAATAAAAAAATAGATAAAGATAAAAATAAAAATAAAAATTAAGACAAAGATACGGATACAGATAAATATGAAGATGAAGATAGAATACTTCTAATGGAGTGGGGGCCTAAAACTCATTCAAATTCTTCTCTTTACTCCCTCAGGTCGTCCATGGTTCTATCAAACATGCAACGAATATGGTTGGTATCAAACTTCCAGTTCAAATAATCAACCTTTCGGCAAAAAATTCCCTATAACTTTGTATGACGTTATGTGTGAAGATATTTTCGGTTCAGACTATACAAGTTCAGGTATACGTGCTAATGTTGCACAGACCAACTTGGACTTCGGCGGTTTGTCGCCAAACGTGGAAAATGTTTATCAAACTCATGGATCTCTCGATCCATGGAGTGCTGTTGGTCATACAGCTGCAGATGGTGCTACGATATTGCCATTGGGATCACATATCACAGATTTTGGTTCGATTAGCAACAATGATGGTGCAGAATTGCGTGCTTCAAAGGAAAAGTTAGCTGGATTAGTGCGTAAATGGTTGGCGGAATAGTGTTATTGAACTTTTTTTGAATTCATTAAGTGGTATGAATTATTATGTATAAGGCATCTGTGGTCATCTGATATAAATCAATTCAAATAAACGTTTTTGAAATCTGTTTCATAGAACTTTTCTTTCATTGTTAAGAAGCGGGGTAGGAAATTAAAAAAATACCACGCCTGTCGTAAGAAGCGACTTACATCCAAGAGCGTAAGATAAGAGGTATTTTCATTATCCGAGGTTTTGTTTCCTTTCATTGCACTGAGGTTTTATGTGGCGGGTCCAAAGCACATCACACAATCTTATAGATTAAAGACAGACGCTCCAGCCGCACCTTGTGGAGTTTTTACGCTGCCCATTAAATTCCCAGAAAGCTTTGAAACGAATTATTTCAGAGTCGTCTTTTTGTGAGAAATGGATGTTCAGCTGATACCCGGAGGGTACCAGAGAAATGCCCTGCGAGTTAGAGGTTTAGAATATGGCCGATGTAGGCATACCGGCCGTAAGAGGCGAATAATGTGCACATAGGTAATGACGTGTTAACTCGCTTTTTAATCTACGGATATAATGCCTCTCACCTTCTCCTTCCTCATGGATGGAGGGATGGCATGGCCTAGAAGGTTCCACTTGTCATACCAAATCACTACGACAGTCGGGCAGTACCGCAGTATACCGGGTTCATATCCGGCCATGGACTGTCGACTTTGGCATCACTCCCCAAAACCTTCGGGGAATGTTTTGCTGTTAACAACAACCACAACAGGGTACTAGAGCGCAAGCGGTCGGAGGTAGTAAACTGTTGAAACCTCATATAAAGGAGTCGCCAACTCTATTCTTTTGTGAATGGGGATGTCAAGCTTTCCCCATTTACGTGGACCAACCCTATTGAAATTGCTTGAGAATTCCGTTACAAGAGAGTTATGAAAATAAGTTAGGACCCTGACGAGTAACGTGAGCTGCTACACACGGCGCCAATCTCACAGCTTCGGGGAGTGATTGGTCGTTGATACAACAACTACCTCAGAAACTGAGTTGCACTACTATTTGTGTAATTTCTTTTTATTTGATAGACTGCAAAATATGTATATTTAATCCGTAATCTCAATACTTTCACCCAAAATTAAATTTAGAAGAAGCTTCTTTTACCAACTTCATAATACGATATAATGAGTTCCACTTTAGGTCGCATTTTACTTGCTATTCTTATTCATCAATCTCTTCTGATGGCACACTCGAATGCTGCTCATCCTCGCCCGCAACATTGTCGACGATTGTATCAAAATCGTGTAATTTAATCAACTTCGCACGAAACTTGCGATAATCTTCAAGTTCGACATCGTTCAATTTGATCAATTGTTTGGGTCGGAAAGTATATTCCGTATGAAGCACTGTATAACCTTTGTCAATGACCCCTTTCAGCACGTCGTCCATTTCGCTCGGTTCACATTTGAAATTAACAGCACCTGTCTCATAATCGACCATTTCAATTGTTCTGGCCTTACAAGCTATTCCATCGCGCGCTATCGCACCTTCAAGATCGCAAAAATCCATAGATGTTTGAAAAGAGATAATTGCTTCTATAGTTGCAATATTATAGAAATTATGCAGCACATGAACATAACTGGCATTATTTCGACGCATGAGCGCCATAAGACGTGCTTTCAGCTCCATTGAGTTGCCTGTACGCAGCGTGCAAATAAGAAATATCTTACGATTATACCGTATTTGTATGATTTGGCAATGTAGTGAATCACGTGTTATCGCATATCGATTGATGATGTATTGGATTTTGTCCATAGTTAGTCCTTGCTCAGCTACACGTCGTATGGCCATTTTTAATTTACGATTTTTCTTTGGATCGGCTGAATTACCTTCATAAATAGCAAGTCGTAATTTGTGTGCCAAACGGACGTGAAGGGGTGCTTGCTCAACGCGTTGAATTGTTCCCGCATGTCGGAATCGTAAGGCCTCGGATACGGTTGGTGTTACTTGGACTGGACTTTTAGGTAAAAAGCGGTTACTAGTGGTTGGTTTTTCTGTGGTCGAATTTGTTGGTTTACTCGCGGTTCGGAGGGAAGGCATTTTAATGGGAATTTTGAATCACAAGAGAAAAATGTGTGTATTTTAGACAACCGAAATATTTTTAAACGCTGCACACACATTTTTTGACAATTACTCTTGTTTTTGATTTTTCCTTTTGATTTGTTGTATTGAATTTTTTTTTGAACAGTTCGTGAATATTTGAAACATCTTCAGGTAGGTAAATCCCGAAAAACAATGAATAGAGATATAATTTTTGGTTAGTTAGCTTGCATAATGAATGAATGGAATAGAACGTGTGGTATCAGTATAATGGTAGTTCTTTGTCGGATATGAATCCGATATGCTCCGTCGAACCGATTAGTTGCAAGTTAGTTCAAAACAACTGTTCAAGAGTCTAAACAAGCACAGTCTGAGCATACATCATGATTGTTACATCTTCAGCAAGCTAATACTTCGAGCGTTGTTGTTGATGCTGTGGCGACTCCCCGTAGATTTTAGAAAGTGTTGTCGATAGTGACAGTAGTCCATTTATGGTTATTAATTCGGTACTAACACCTTACGGTACTTGCACCACTGTCGCGGGAGCGATTTGTTATGACCAGTCGAACTCGCTAGGTCATCCCAACCGTTTTTCTGTAAGGAAGACGTAGGTTGGTAAATAGAGGTGAGAGGCATCATATCCGTAGATCACAAATCAAGTTACACGTCAGTACCTTTTGTAAATTTTATACGTCTCTTACGACAGGCATTCATACCTGTGGCATATTCTAAGCCCCCGCAGGTGTTCGATAATATCCGCCTAATCGATTGGTTACGAAGTTAGTTCACTGCAACTATGCGAGAGTCGAGACAAACTATGTTCCCTATTCTAAGCATACATCATGATTTTTCCGTAAGCTTATGCTCGAATATTTTAAGTTCGGGCATGATATTCCACTTCTGAACTTATGAATCTCTGCTCCTTAAAACTATGATTTGTGTATTTACAAAAACAGTATAACTCCACTTACCGTATCTGCTGCCGTCAAATTGATGCCTAAACCACCAGCGCGTGTTGATAGCAGAAAGACAAAAATATCTTCACGCGTTTGAAAATCAGCGACCATATCACGACGTGCCGAAATTTTACTTGAGCCATCTAAACGCATATAACGATGCTTACGATGCCACATATATTCCTAGTATTTAGAATAGAAAAGTTAAAATTTAAGTGCTCATAGCAACTCTGCTACAATCAACTAACCTCCAACAAATCAATCATTTTAGTCATCTGCGAATAAATCAATACACGATGACCCTGCGCCTTTAGACGTGTTAATAAACTATCTAAAACTGCTAATTTGCCAGCATCAGAAACTAATGTCTGTTTATCGGGTACAACAATTGAAGACCAACCATAACGTGGACGACACAAATCTAAAGCGGTATTTACAAGCTTCAAACCAGTAGGGTTTTCACATTGCAGATGACGTATTTGTGCCCAAGCAGCATCACGACTTTCACAACTGCAAAGGGAATTTAAAAAGCGAAAAATTTAATTAAATTAGTTTAAGTTATAGCAGCAATTTACTACTCACTATATATGTCGTTTAACGGCCTGTACACGTTGTCCCAGGCCATAAAGGAAGCGCGGCATTTCGAGTGGTTCACATTGGTACTCGATGGGCGTGCGTGGTATATGTGGAAATTCGGGTATTAACTTTGCATTTACCGCCAAATCATCTTTGTGTTTTGATGTTGATTTGCCGCCTGTTGGCGTTGTTGTTATGCTCGTTTGTGTAGCATCTTGGCTTGTATCAAAATCTAATTCCGTTTTAATTGTAATGCTATCACTTAAACTTAACGAGGATGAGTCCAGGTCAGAACTTTTCATTGCATTCCAATGTTTGCTACGTATAACACGATGTTCAATTGTTTCTTGTGTGTTGACAGTTTTGTAATCTCCAAAAGCGTAAATTTTGCTTTCTTGGCTGGTCTGTTTGGAGTAAGAGATGAGAAATTTTGAGTTATGGTACTTTGTGACTAAATAGAATCTCATATCAAAAACGCCATATTTGAATGAAAATTCATTATGCACATTTTCAGGTGAAACTTCTACCCCCTTATTCATAAAAAATATGGAAGGTTTATAAAACTCTTATAATTCAAAATTTGTATGGAAATGTCATTTTAAAAAGCTTTATAAAGCAATTTTATTTTATATAAAATGGGGATTAGCATTCTATAGTGGCTTTTTTTATTTTTTATTATTAGGTATTTCTTTCTTTTTTTTTTAATTTACGTTATTTTTTCACTTTATACTTTTATATTTTCTTTAATTTAATCAATTTTGTTTTATTTATTTTACTTTTTATTTATTTTTTTTCATTTTTTTTTTTTGCTTTATTTCATTTCCTTTATTTAATTTTTTTTATTCTTTTTCAATTTTTTATTATTTATCATTTTTTTAATTTTTTTTTTTTTTTTTTTTTTTTTTTTTTTGTTTTTGTGCATTTGTTTTTTTTGTCTTATTTAATTTTATTCAAATTATTTAATGTTGTTAATTTAATACTAACAGAATTAAATTACTCACCACACCAGTGAAGAGAAATTTGCGCAACACACTATGCTCTGACATGAAATCGCGCTGCAGAGGTTGCTCAAGCATCACCTCTAGCAATTGATAACGTGTTGATTTATAATCTGCCCACCATTGGCGTCTATATGCTATGAGAGCATATTCTATTATTTTGCGGCGATAGTGTAAAATACTATAGAATATTTAAAAAGCAATTAATTAGCATGTTTCTATCAAGTATAAAAACAAAACTGCCAGGTGCTCACCAATTTATCAAACCATTAATGGTAATATCTTCCATATCCTTAATAGAGAGATCGCACAAACGCGTAAAACTAAAACAACCATCATTGCTGGCATTCAAATCGACATAACGCGCATAATGTACACTCTTTTTGGGGGATATGGTAGTACTTGGCTCGCGGAAAAGGGCTTGTTGCATATATGCAGCCTTGTAAATGGAGAATCTGAAAGAACGAAAGAGTTAGAGCATGGATATACAAAGAAATAAAGAAATTATTAACCTATTGTATAGCAAATGCCGCTTGCTTGGCAGCGCTCTACTCAGCAAGCATTCGTCGTATACCAAACGTGGTAGTACATACTCTTCACAACGCATAGCGAAGGGACTCTTTGCATCACGTCGTTCAAACAACTCTGGATGATTGCAAACCTTACGAAACTGCATAACCAAATTCATAAGATTCGATGTGAAATTTTTATCAAAATGATGACCATCGCCAGCACTACCCGACCCACCGCGCGTCAAATTTAACAAATCCTCAATACGTATTTTCTTCTTCAACGCCATATAGAGTAGTTTTTGGCGTATTGTCAATGGGCAATACACCATAATCTCAATCTTATCGGATAATTCATTTTCCACATCTTTTTTAATGCGTCTCAACATAAATGGTTTGAGTATCATATGCAGACGTGATATTTGTTTCTCATCAATTCCAGTCTTATTCTCAGCATGTGACTCAATATCTTTCGAAAACCATTCATTGAATTCATCATGTGAATCAAACAGTGTAGGCATTATAAAATGTAGCAATGCCCACAATTCTGCCATACTATTTTGTATAGGTGTACCACTGAGTAGCAAACGATTGCGACAATTAAATCCAAGCAATAGCTTCCAACGCATTGAGGTGGCACTTTTGATTGCTTGCGCTTCATCTAGCACCATATATTGCCATTTGATACGATTGAAATATTTGTAATCAGATACAATGAGTTGATATGATGTTATGACTACATGAAAGCTGGCCTCGCGTGTATGCAAATCTTTTTGTTCCCAAAATTGTCGTAGAATTTTACGTTCATTTGGCGAACCCCAATAGGGTACTACATTGAAATCGGGCACAAAACGTTGCATCTCTTGTTGCCAATTGTGTAGCGTTGAGGCGGGGGATATGACGAGGAAGGGGCCCCATACACCATACTTTTCGGCAATGTGACAGAGAAATGCAATCGATTGTACTGTTTTACCAAGACCCATCTCATCGGCGAGTATACCACTGATGCCCTGATCATAGAGATTCGCAAGCCAAGTGACACCTGTAAGGAATAATTGTAGATATTTATTTAAACATATTTTTCTTCAATTTTATTTCTTATTTTGTTTTTTTTTTTATATGTTTTTTAATTAATGTTATTTGTAATATTTTTTTTTATTTTTCAAAATAACATTTTATATTTTTAAATTTTTTTTTATTTTTAAAATCTTTTTTTTATTTTTTTCACGTATATTTTTTTATTTGTTCTTTATTTTTTTCTTATAATTTAATTTTAGTTCATATATTTTTATTAAATTTTTTTATTTCTTTATTTATTTAATTTTTTATTTTTATTTTTTTTTTAATTTTTTTAATTTTTTTTTTTTATTTTTTTTTTTAATTTTTTTAATTTTTTATTTTTATTTTTTTTTTAATTTTTTTAATTTCTTATTTCTATTTTTTTTTTTTAATTTTTTTAATTTTTAATTTTTTTTTTTTTTTTTAATTTTTTTTTTTATTTTTTTATTCTTTTTTTATTTTTATTTTTTTTTTTTAATTTTCTTTTTATTTCTTTTTTTCAATTTCTTCTTATTTTATGTTATTTGATATTTTTTATGTTGTAATATTTTATTTATTTTTATTTTTTTATTAGTCTTTTTTATGTCATATTTTTTTCTTTATTTTTTTTTTGTTCATTTTTTCGTTGCATTTTATTTTATTTAAAATTTTGTGAAATTTTGTTAGTTAATTTTTTTTTACATTTTAACTTTTATTTCATACAACTTTTATTTTTTCTTATATTTTGTTGAAATCTTAATAAATTTATTTTATTTTGGTTTTATTTTTTTCTTTTTATTTTTTTTTATTTATTTATTTTCTTGTATTTTATTTCATTTTGTTATTTGACTTTAATTAAATTTTTTTTCTTTTTATATTTATCTTTTTTTTAAATATTTTACTTTGTTTTCATTTTATTTTACCTTTTATCTGATACGTCTTCAATGTTCCCTTAAACATATCTGGTTGCGGTACATCCGCCTTAGCTGGCGCTATAAACGATGGCATTGTTATAGCTTCATGATCCTCCTCCTCCATTTCTTCCTTCTTAACTTCCGTCAACTGATACTTATCTTCTGCAATTTGTTCGCGCTTCACTACATCAAAACGCTTTGTCTTATGACGATCAGCTGAAAATGCCAATTCTGCATTCTTTTGCGCTAACGATTTATAATGTTCAGCATCATAATCATCATAAGCTGCTAAACGTGGATTAATTTCTTCATCCAATTGATTCAATATACGCAATTGTTCCTCCTCGGTACCTTGTCCCAATTTCTTGGACATGAAATGCGCATAGAGTTCTGTTTGTGTTATAAGGAAATTTAATTTACGTTGTTGTCGCTTTGCCTCTATTATCTCTACATCCATTTTGCGTTGTTCTTCTGCTTCACGCTCCAAGCGTTTGCGTGTATCACGTTCTACACGCTCGTAACGCTTCCAATAGCCTATCATTTCGCGTGTTAAACGTTTGGCGCGCCATATCGTCTCCTTCATTACCTTTTGAGAAATGGTAGCGCGTTGTCGTACCACTTTGGAGCACATTGTGGCAACACGTTTACAATTCTGTACCACCTCTTTGTGATTATTCACCCTGGCACGTTGACAACGTCCGATTTCTTTTTTCGCCATTAGCTGCCAGACGCGTCTTCGCCGTGCAGCCATTACTTCTGGTGTACGTGGTTGTTGACTTCTACGTCGACGTCCGCGTCCACTGTGTGTCGGCATACCAACACCGGTTGGCAATAATGATAGATTACCATCCATAGTGCTATCCATATCATCTGTGATATCATCGTTATCATCGTCATCATTGAATGCTATAGTGTCGGCATATGCATAGTTGTTCAGCTCTGAAGGTGGTACTTCACCAGGTTCAGGTTGTTCCACCATAAATTTGCTCTTACGTGGTTTACGTACTTTTGGCTCTTTAGGCAGCTTTGGTGGTTTAATCGGTTTCTCTTTTTTGGTGCGACGCCTGCGTTTACGCACGCCTACTATGGATTGTTGATGTTCTGGGAACATGTCATGATTGGAAAGCATACCGGCTCCATAATAAGCATATTGGTTATTCTGAAAAGGAATGAATTTATTATTTTCATTGGGCAAAGTAAACCAAATATTTTTTTGGTTTTGGTTTGAGGCTTAGGGATAGGGATAGGGAAAAAGAAGACGATATGAAAGAGGAGAATGGGAAAGAGATGGAACATAGAATAGGAAAGTATGAGCATGGACACAGGTGCAAGAGGGTGATCTTTAAGCAGCACATCGCCTGCCAAGCCCTCTAGTCTACAGATAACAATTTGTATGCGGTTTTTTGTGTGACAAAAATGGCTCAAAAGCTTCAGAACGAGTTTTTGCAAAATTTTTGCGGGTTATTCTTTCGAAAAGTCCCCCAAGAAACACAAACGTTAGAGAAATGTTCGTCTTTACGTTATATAACTAGGTTAATTCTCTAACTATTCTCTATTCGAAGGCAACAGTAGAAAACTACACTAGAACTCGATTCGAGATAGGTTAGAGAACTAGCCAAAAGGCGAGCATTTGCAAATTCCCATTGGAGAATGACATTAGAATTCGACTCGAAAACTATAGTTTTCTCGATTTGAGAATTATGTCCCATTTTGTTGGAGAACGCTGTGATTCTCGAGTGTTTCTCGCGTCGTCCTCTAACGTTAGAGATTGGAGAATGGGGTTAGTTCTCGAATATACCTCCAATCGAAATCTAGCTTCATGGTTTGTTGGGCCTATACTAAAGTTCAGAATAAGGTCGCCCTATTGTTCTTCTTTGTGTAGTGGCTGGATATATCGGCTCCGACTGGTGTGGCGAAATGTGACCCAGCACCAAGCAGATCAACAGTTTAAAGGTTCGCCTAAGCAAAACATCATGTTTTATCAATAAATGTACATATTCTCACCGTTGGCTTCTTATAGAAATTTTCTCGGTGTCTCTGCTCGAACATATGTGTCTTGAGTAACTCTTTTACATAATCATCTTCATCGCTAATTTCAGTCTCACTATCCGTATCGCTGAGTAGCACTTCATAAAGCCATTCACGATCAGCGGTCAGGTCATTAAAATTGTAGAGATGCATCTTTACATTTTGGCGCTCTAGTAAATTAAACATCATTAGTACATATACAAAGAAAATTATATGTTTTAAACACCAACCATCCTTGGTGCCCATTAGCCGTTTGCGTTTTTTGCGCGCACCACCTTTTTCATCATCGGTGCTATCTGCAGCATCTTTTTTAGTTTCATCTTCATCGCTCACATTTGTATCATCACCGCTACTTAAGGGTTGAGACAACACCTGGCGTGCATATTCCATGAATGGACGCATATTGAGTGCAGCTTCCAAGCGTTGTATATGCAATGGTACTGCCATGTTTGCTGGGTTTGATTGGTGTATCATCGTATTTGTTCCTATTCTGGATTGCACAGTTTGTGCTGTACTTGGTGCGCCCACACCAGTTGCCATTTGTCCCATAAGCATTTGCGTTGGGCCATTCACCGCAGCGCCGGCGTTCAACATATTATTCATTTCGCTAATTTGTTGTAGTCTGCACTTTGCTAAGTAAATGTAAAAAGGGTATTAATAAAATTTGTGAAGTTAAAACTGATAATTAACAAACCTGATACGCCCTTTTCGGAGGGGGCTCTCACCAAATTTTTTTTTTTTTCAAACTGCACCCAGTGCAGTTGCACAAAATCCGTTGCCTTTTACTACTTCCGGCGCTATGTTTTGCATGCAATTCAAATTCAAAATTCGAAAAATCCAATTGAACTTATCGAAAATATAAAAATATGCACACGTAATACTTTGAAAATTCACATGCGCAAATAGAACCCAATTTGTTAATCACCACACAATGCTGTCACAAATCATATGCGTTTTATTTCATGCTACTTGCTGGCTGCTCAATATAAAAGGCAGCAACAAAACAATTATTGCAAATTAGCCGAAACTAAACGAAAATTTTTTTATCGCATAACAGCTGATTTGTTGAAGGGTTGCATTTTTTATGAATTTTGTATTACAAATGAAAGAAATTTATGAAAACATCTGTTCTTAGAGAGAGATTCAGCTGGGGGAAGCTTACAAGTGCAGCTTGACAATATTTTAAATGTTTCTATAAGCATTTTTATATAATAATTGTATAGAAGTTAAAGCTGATTTTAGATACGGCAACTCTGTGTGGATGCTTGCTCTTCCAAACTTAACCAAAACAAATCAAATGAACGAAACTGAACGCGAAACAGGGTTGCAAGGGGGTTTGCAATAAATAAGGTACTTATTATGTAAAAGGCAATGCAACTTAAAAAGTTTCATTCAGCAGCGGTTAGGAATTCGGTAAAATGGTGATGTTTAGTAATTTTGTAGCTGTATCCGAAAAATTTTCAAAAATGTTTTCTGCCTTAAACCTGAATAATGCAGGTCAATTTTTGTCATTCCACCATTCAAAAAGCAATTCGATCGATCCCCAACCTGTATTTATGCGCTCGACCATCAAATATGTATATATTGTCGAAATTGCTATCGAACGAAATTGTTCTATGTAAATCAGCCTTTACGGCTCATTTATTCGGGTCAATTTTTAATCGAATTGCTATTTACACGGTGGAACGACGAAAAATCAACCAGAAAATCCACTAAATCTACTAATAGCTTTTAAACTGGGAATCTGATTGAAAACCATTATATGGCGGATTTTTAGAGCTATCGGATACCTTTTATACGGTGAATAGAGGTATTCGATCGTATAAGCAAAGCTGGATATTTTTCTTAAAATACAAAAATGATGTTTTCGCACTTTTTAAAAAACAATAACTTTGCGAAGTCTCAAAACCTATAGCGAATTTTCAATTTTTCACGTAATAAATGTCTACCAAGTTTACGGCTATCAATGTTTTTATATAATCTGCTGCACCTTGAATGCATAGGTTAGGTTAGGTTCAAGTGGCTGCCGCAGAGGCACACTTAGGCCAGTTTTGAAAGGCCCGTTGTGATACCACCAACACAAGGAAAGTCAGTCCCGGGACCCAGCCATATGGAAAATCCCTGAGTTGTTGGGATTTTCCACATAGCAGAATCCCGGGACTGACACTCCTAAACCGACACCGTTACTCCTCCTCGAACCACTTAGATGACTTTATGAAGCCCATCAAGTCCTTTATGTCCATTTCCGCGATCTGGCTTAGGCTATCCAGGAACGGAACTCCCAAAAAGCGCGTTCTCGCGCCGCTTAAAGCCGGACAGTTGCAGATGAGGTGCTCCACTGTTTCCTCCTCCTCATCATCTTTGCAACTCCTGCAGCATCGTCGGTAGGGCACACCTAGCCTTTCTGCATGCCTACCAATGAGGCAGTGACCGGTTAATACCCCTATCAATATGCAGATTTCCCTCCTAGTTAGGGCATAAATGCGTCTAGACCTTTTAAGATCCCATTTTGGCCAGGTTTGTTTCGATATGCGACACCCTGGGGATTGCAGCCATCTTTCGTTGGCTTGACGGAGTGTGTGCTCCTTCAGCATTAGTTTGCATGTGGCAAACGGCATACCTAAGCGCTCTTTATCCTGAAGAACCTGCTTGGTCGTGCCTTGCCTGGCAAGCTCGTCTGCCTTACAGTTTCCCTCAATGTCCCTATGTCCCGGGACCCATATGAGGTTTACGCGGTTCTGTTGGGCCATCTCCTGAAGAGATCGACGACAGCTGAGCGTCAGTTCAGAGTTGAACGTGTATGAGCCAAGGGATTTGATAGCCGCTTGGCTATCGCTGAAAATAGCGATATCTTCTCCGATAACACGTTTGCTTAACCAGGCCGCGGCGTCCAGGATTGCCGAGACTTCCGCCTGGAAGACGCTACAATGATCAGGTAGTCTGAAGGAGAGCTCAAGGTCCAAATCCCTTGAATAAACTCCTCCTCCAACTCTGCCGTCCAACTTCGAGCCGTCGGTGTATATGGAAGTGCCACCATTTGTTTCGGCACACCAATCCGTCCTCTCCCAGTCTTCTCTGCTGGGAATGTTTATTTTGAAACAGCTATCCCCGACTGTAGTAGTCGCACAACGATCTGTGCTTAGAGGGAGAAAGCTGTAAGATTCCAGAATACTGGAGTGTCCAATAGTACCCGCAGCCCAACTGGAGGTTTCTCTTAGGCGCAGAGCTGATGCCGCCGCTGACCGAAACCCTTCCAGATCAAGTGGCAAAATGCCCAGAATGACCTGGAGGGCTTTGTTGGGCGTTGTCCTTAGCGCACCGCTTATACAGATCATATTGGATCTATGGACTTTCCGCAACAGATTCAGGTATGTTGCCTTGCTCAGCGCAGGCCACCATACGACGACTCCATAAAGCATGATTGGGCGAATGATGGCCGTGTAGATCCAACTGCATACTGTAGGGCTGAGCCCCCATTTTTTGCCAATGGCTCTTTTGCATGTGTAAAGAGCGATGCAAGCTTTCTTCTGGCGCTGAAGAACATTCTCCTTCCAATTCAATTTCCTGTCCAGAACTATGCCTAGAAACTTGGCCTTATCCGACAAGCCGAGGCGCGTGCCATCTAGTTCTGGTAGGCTTAGTGGCGGTATTTTGTACCGGTTGGTGAAGAGGACAAGTTCCACCTTCCCTGGGTTGATACTAAGTCCGCAGCGAGAGGACCACGTCGAAACTTCTCGCAGTGCTACTTGCATCAGGTCACACAGAGTTTGTGGGAACTTGCCTCTGAATGCAATAGCTAAATCGTCTGCGTATGCCACTATCTTCCCGCCCCCCCAGCTTGTGTCACATAGCAACGAGTTGACTGTGAGGTTCCATAAAAGCGGGGAAAGAACACCACCCTGGGGTGTTCCCCTTGTGACATAACGTGATAACTCAACCGTACCAAGTGAAGAAGCTATTTTCCTTCCCCTTAAAAGTTGGTCAATTAAATCAGTTAGAGGTCTATCTACGCCCAGATTAGTTAGAGCGGAGTTGATAGCCTCCGGGCTTATATTGTTGAAAGCCCCCTCAATGTCTAGGAGGGCCACGAGACAGTAGTCCTTTTCACACAGCGATTTCTCAATGACAGACACTAGGCTGTGCAGAGCGGTTTCTGTTGATTTACCCTTGGTGTATGCATGCTGATAGCTAGAGATAAGGTTGCTATCAATAGTTGTTAAGAGGCAGTCGCTTAGTATCCTCTCAAAGGTTTTTAGTACAAAGGACGAGAGACTGATCGGTCTGTAGTCTTTTGGCTCGTAGTGGGATGCCTTCCCAGCCTTAGGGATAAACACTACCGTGGCGCTTCTCCAGGAGCCCGGAATGTGGTTGAGAGCCAGGCAGGCTGTGAAGAGAAATACCAGCCATTTAGCTGATGTCTCCAACGTGTTTATAAGTTGCGCGGGGATAATCCCGTCCGGCCCGGCAGCCTTATACGGTTCAAAGCTCTTAACTGCCCACCTTACTCTTTCCTCAGTGATGGGTATATTTACTGCCAGGTTTGTTGCAGGTGCTAGTGGTGCATCATGCAGATTCCCCGGAAAATGTGTATTCAAGAGCAGCTCAAGGGTTTCCTCTTCCGTGCTGGTCCAGGATCCGTCAGGTTTTCGCAGATAGCTGATGGTTGTTTGACTTTTCGAGAGGACTCGTCTAAGTCTCGCTGTGTCGTCGACCTTTTCGACGCCAGTGCAGAAATTTCTCCACGAGGTTCTCTTCGCCTGTCTCAGAGCTTTTTTGTAGGCCCTTAGTTTAGCTTTATATTCGTGCCAATGAGGCTCAGAGCCGAAGCTCTTGGCCTTGTTAAATTGTTTCCGGCATGATATTCGGAGCGAGTCCAAATCGTAGGACCACCAATGTGGCCTGTGTTTACCGCGTGGTTTTGGCACTGGACAAGCCTGTCCTAGAGCATTTGAGAGTGCCGATGTAAATGTAGTAACAAGATCCTCCAGCTCCTCTACTGATGAGGGGGCTTGTGAGGGCAGTACTGGTAGGTCTCTGTCTAATATTTCATTGTGTAACTGCCAATCAGTGTTACGTGGATTGCGCTTCATGATTGGTTGTTCTACAATAAAGTCTAAAACCATTTCTATGTAACGGTGGTCGGAGAAAGAATGTTCTTCCAGAACCCGCCATTTTCTGACCCACTCATAAGCGCCTTCACTACAGATAGTGAGGTCTATGACCTCCCTGCGGGTCTTAGTGATAAAAGTAGGCTCATTACCCACGTTGCAAATCACCAGGTTGGTTGTTAAGAGGTAATCAAACAGAGACTCGCCCCTGGCATTGATGTCGGAGCTCCCCCATTGGACATGGTGAGCATTGGCGTCCGCTCCAATAATAAGATTACCCGTGCAGAAATTTGACACCAGGTCTTTCACCTCCGTTTGTGGTGGGGGTTCTTCGGCGTCGTAGGGCATATAGACCGAAGCCACCGTCAGGCGGGTGCTGTCGACCGTTAGACTGACAGCGGTAATATCCCCATTGGTGTAATTAGGTAGGAGAAAGGAGTTCAACTCAGACTTGACCAGAATACACGTTCTGACTTTGCTCTCCTCGCTGGCTCGAATGAGCTTGAAGCCCTTAGTCCCCAATCCGCAGATTCTCGAGCTATTGACCCAGGGTTCTTGGATGAGGACCACATCCACGTCGCCTTTAGAAAGACGACTACTTAAAGCAGCCGAAGCTACTTTAGATTTGTGCAGATTAATCTGAAGCACCACCAACATGAGAGCGCACAGACTTCCCTGCCGTCCCCATATCGTCGAGGTTTGCCCCATCCCGGAGGTTGCCTATCAACGACGAGTTGTTCCGATTAACTGCCCGATATGGCGTTGCAGGTGTCTTGCTGTCTGTAGCGTTAGATGTTAATCGCTCAGCGTTGGCTGCTACCACCGTGACGTCGAGGGCTTCCTCGTCCTGTAGGCTGTCCTCCATCTCCGAGTTGTTCACAGCACTATCGCCAAGGGACGTGGCGGATAACATGCTTTCCGCATCGGAATCCTCCGCTTCCTCTTCTGGTAATTCGTTTTCCGGTTCCCCCGGAGCACGATATACGTGTATAACGATCTGGCCTACGCTGTAATGTACTAGGCCATTGCACCTTTTGAGGGGCTCGCTTGACTCTTTATTCATGGTGAACACCACCTGTCTGTCGGGCCCTACCGCATCCCCGACCAGACTGACACTCCAGTCATGCGTTGGCAGGGACGGATTCATTAGCCGTAGCATCCCGAGAATTCTCTCGGGTTCGTCAGGGATGGCCGGAATCCACGCCCTTGCCCTTGGACGAGCTGGAATGTCCTTCCAGTCGACGACCTCTATCTTTGCGCCCTTGTAGACTTCACCCAGCTTAGCAGCTGCTGCCTTGTACAGTGCTACGGTTTTTGCATCCTCGCATGCGAGTAATTTAATCTGACCCTGGTGCCAACCCGCATCCGTTACTCGCGCCGAACTACCCGGAAACTCTGGAGCAACATTGAGAAGAATGTTGCCGAGTTCATTTCGCACGTAACGCCACCGGTCCTTAGGGATGGCCAGACGGTCATTGCCTCGGTCAAGAACGCCTATAAGGATCCTGTCCTTGGTTACCTCAGCAAAGCTTAGTTTGCCCGCTCCAGGGGTCTTCTGATGCCGCTTGGGAGGGGGATTTAACTCCAGGTCCGATCTCTGGCGCTTGAAAGGGTTAACTTTTAACCTCTTTGGCATGTACGAATTTTGGAAATCCGGTATCACAGCTTTCGCTAGCTCTACCGATTTACTGGAATTCGGCGACAGCGATTCCTGCGGTACCCCTTCATACCTCTTCAGGATCTTTGCAGCCAATCTTTTCTCGTGGTATGTGAAGCGGCGGGGAGATGTCTCCTGGGAGTGCGGACCCGTAGTTGCCATCGCGGTCGCTCTCCTTGCCGAAATCTCAGTTGCAGCTTCCTTCTCCTTCGAAACTCCGAGGCCAGGTCGTGAGACCGCTGCCACAGACGTAAAGATACTGGTTTTCATATCAGCGGTTTAGCATCCGCCGTTGTCCGCTTAGTTGCGTTGGCAACCGCACTGGTGCTAGCTCCCATCAAGTCTATCTTAGTCGATAGAGGGTTGGTTGACCGACTCGTAGTTGCCATCGCTGTCGATCCCCCCCTTGATTGTGGAACGGAGGTTGTCCTCCGGCGTTGTTGTTGCTTTCTCGCCTGTTCCTCCATAGCTCTCCTTTGCTGAGGAGTGAAATTTGGCGTTGTTTGTTTTTTAGTTTTATCGTTTTTATTTGGGTTATTTGAGTTCATCTTGTTCGTACGACCCGTCGCCGGACAAGGCCAGCTTAGGGTCAAGGGAAGAGTAGGGGAAAATGTGTCGTCCGCCGCGGCAGAGCCCCGTACCGCGGTAAGGCCATGCTTACTCTCTGAGGCGACCCGGTATCAGAGAGGCTCCGTTCAAATACAGCCACGATTTGCCTCCCGGCTGCAAACGTCCAATGGGCACGGTTTCGCATAACACCCTGGATTGGGAGGGGGAAGATCTTTGTCGTCGCGCCAGAGAGGCTAGGCTGCTCTCGTGATGAAGTGCCGTACGGAGCTATGATCACAAGGGCAGCGTAGCCCTGTGGCTATCGACTTAAGCCCTCGTACCGCGGCAAGGTATCCACCCTTCATTGAATGCATATAGTTTTTAAAATTTTCAAATGCAACGCGCAAGTTCTAAAAGTTATCCAATTCGAGTGAAATTTTGCACAGTTTATTTTTAGAACAAAATCTATCATATTCCGTCCGCCGAACCCAATACTTGCATAAAAAGTTGATATAACGAACAGCTTACCCTGCTAACCATCTTCGGATAATTTCCTGGGAAATTACCAGGTCGCGTTTCCCAAAAAGCGGAATAGAAAGTTAGATTATTTTGTTCAGCGAGGAGCCTTTTCTATCCATGTTGAAGCTGCTAGTTAGGCTTGGAAATTATGGAAATATAGAGGGTATCGTATTATGCAGTAGTATTTCGATGCCTACTTTCCCCACAGTAATTTTTGGTATTGCACAACACTAATTTATAATTTAATTGATTTTGTTTTTACCGTGGCTATTCCTGGTTGGCAGGAAAGTGATATGTAATACAAGAAATGACTGTGGGTAAAAGTATACATCGAAACATCAACGCGTAATTCCATATAAGTCAATAATTCGATAAGTTTCGACACAAACTGGTAGCTCCAACTTGGGTACAAAAGGAACCTCGCTGAACAAAATTTCCCACTTTTTTATCCAATTTTTTGGCTAGCGCGATCAAGTGAATAGCCAAGATTTCATCCGCTGCTGGTTGGCAGGTTATCTTCCCCAGCGGGTTAGGAGTTTATAATATGTCCGAGGTTGCTATGCCAGTTGTGAAAGGCGACTAAAGTCCACTTCAACTCCGACTACGGGGTCAAAAATCAACAACAGGCGGGCTAGTGGCGTCTATCAGCTATTCTCTCGGAACGCGAAACTCGATAAAAATCACGAAATTGATCGAAAACGTTTAACGAACTCCAATAAATTTCGTGGTTTTTATCGAGTTTTCCGTTCCGACGGAAAAGCTGATAGTATAATGGAAATCAACTTGTACTTAAATAAACTTGTTATATACAACAAGTAAGGAAGTCTAAGCTCGGGTGAAACCGAACATTACATACCCAGCTGTGCACATAAAATGCTGTTATTCTTTGTTTTGTATAGTTAATGGTATTACCAAAAAACCTTTAAACAACACTAATAACATCATCAGGTGAATGAGTGTACTAAACTTTAGCATTATATCTTTATCAGTTAAACAGATATTGCATATTCCGGTTTCCTAACTCTCGTTTAGAGAACTTTAGTCCAAAAGTAGGCGTGGTCGTTCACCGATTTTTCTTATTTTCTGTGGTAGTACTCTACATAAGCATAACATGCCTGGTACCTAGTTTTGTAAATCTATCTCACACCCTTCTGAAGTTATTAGCAGTCGAATTTGCAAAAATAATGTAAAGAATATGAAAATTGATGTATATACGAAATTATACTATTATAGCGGTATCAGTTAATTAGACATGGACTTTTCAATATTTCCACCTCCTTTCAATATAACTTTTATGAAAAAGTAGGCGTGGTCGCGAAGCGATTTCGTTTATTTTCTATAGCTGAATTTATCACAACAATAGTATGCTCTCTACAAGATTTCGTTATACTAGCATAAACTGTTCTGAAGTAATAAGAGTCAAAATTTGAAAAGTTCTTCAAATATATGTCGGCGGTGCCACGCCCCTTTTCAAACAATTTGATAAAATCGGCCTTAGATCATCTATATCAATACATATTGCAAATTTTATCATTGTAGCTGCTTCTTATATTGAAATAACCCGTTTTATACGTTTTTCGAAATTTTCGAAATCGAAAAAGGGGCGTGGTTTTGGTCCGATTTTACCCATTTTCAATACCAATCTATTCTGAACCCAAATAAGTAAGCATGCCGAATTTGGTGAAAATATCTCAATATTTGCTCAAGTAATCGTGTTAACGGACAGACGGACGGACGTGGCTCAATCAAATTTTTTTTCGATCCTGATCATATTGATATATGGAAGTCTATATCTATCTCGATTCCTTTATACCTGTACAACCAACCGTTATCCCAACAAAGTTATAATACCCTGTGTACAAGTACAGCTGGGTATAAATATAAAGTAGGTATATTTTACCAACTGATGTAATGAATATTTTGTCAGAAAAGAAAATATTTAATTTTGCTCTTTAAAAAATTAAGACATTTTTTTTTAAATATTCAAAAATATAATTTTAATATTTTTTTCAAATAAGAACTTAATTTAATACCTCAATTCTGTAAGCTGTATCTAGTCACTAATAGAGACATTTCGTGGTCTATTTCATATTTGATAAAATTACGTATTCAGTAAGCTGCCTCACATCTCTAGTCTCAATAAAGAGTCACTAATTTGTCATCTACTTGTAGGCAGGTAACAAACGAAATTAATTAAAGAAACATGGTAAAAAAATTTAAAAAATTAAAAATAAAGTGAATTTACGAATTATAAGTATTTATATGTTTAAAAAAAGTTAATTAAATTTTAAAAAATTAAATAAAAAAAATAAAAAAATACTGTTCGCGGACCGGCGCTTGAACATGCGACCTCCCGCGTAATAATCCGGACGCTTAACGCCTGGGCTACATCGACATCTATAGGGCGAGTGTCAAAAGCGTTACTTAAAATTTATGTAATTTTTGTATTCACCACACCTTAAAATGAGCGAGAGGGAGACTATGGTAGATTTCTTGTGACTTTCTCTTATAGAATACCGGAATCATCTCAAGTCACAAAAATTGTATCTAATGAAATATCTCAAATTTAGTGACTTGATATGAGACAGAATTACAGAATACTGGAATAATATTAAGTTCTTTTTAAGGCGACCGTTGACCGGAGTCCGATATAAAATTTAAAAAAATAAATCTTTATAAAAGCGCCGATACGTCCGCGCTGTACCAACAACCGCAGCCACAACAACATCAAGTATTGAAACAGCATGTACAGCAACAGCAGAACATGTAAACGCAACAAATTTCGGTGGATCAAGTAAGCGTCGAAAAGTTTAAATTAAACGATTTGTTACAAAACGGTACACCCATGCGAGGACATTATATTCCAGATAAAACATACAACCGATTCAACAACTGCGCAAATTATCATCGCATCGCTAACACGTATTACTATACAGACCATTGTGTATCAAAGATGGGAAGGGAAAGATGGAAAGAAGTGAGACAAAAAAGGAAATTAAAAACAGGTGACTAAACTCACTTTGAAATTTTCACGCCTATGCCTCTGATATCACACTTGTTATTAACCACAATCTCAAACAGGTGTTAAACTCATTTTGGAATTTTGACGTCTATGCAGAAGAGTTTACACTTGTATTGATACACAATGATACAGACTCAGCATCAACCGCTGCAACATACGATTACCGTTGTACCTACGGCTACCTATAATCACCAAATCATCAGCGAAATCAAACCGCAATAAATCACGCTCGCTCAGTATCAAACGCAACAGTTGCAGCAACAGCAAATAGTGCAGCATCAGCTCGTCGTTGCCGCCAACAACAACAACAACAAGCGTTAACAGCAACAATAGCTAAGCGCCAACAACAACAACAGGCACTTGCAACAACAACAACAAAACGCTGCAACAATTAAGATCGCTCTTTAGCAACGTTAGCAACACCAATCGACTATAAAGCGCCTTACAACAGTGCTTCCAACAAACACATCATGCAACATCTACGTTAGTAAAGCGGGCTACTCACCTGCCAAGAAATGCCTCAAGAAAAAAGCGAGCATATATTTCTTGTGCCTGGGGGCAAATTCGGGTTCTATGAAATGATAAAATGAAAAGAAATTCCATACAAAATTTGTGAAAAGAAACTTCAAATTCATACAAATTTTTTTCACCCCTGGGGGTGAATTCTGGTTCTATGAAATGATAAAATGAAAAGAATTTTCATACAAAATTTGTGAAAAGAAACTTCAAATTCATACAAATTTTTTTTCACGTTATCATATCATAGAACCAGAATTCACCCTCTGGTCAAGAAATTTTGACGTTTACCAAATTTTCCATTTTTTTGCAAATTACTCCTATAAAAATGTACAAAATATGTTTAGCGAAATATGTACTCACCTTTGCCGTGGATCTGCACGTTTACCTCAAGAAATATATACGAGCATATTTATTTCTTGAGGTAAACCTGCATTGCCAACCATCGAAAATTGTAGTATTTTTTCTTATGAGCTGAGTATTGGCTCAAGAAAATCTGACGTGTGAAAACAGTTCTCGACCATTTCTTGAGCGTTTTTTTATATGGAGTTTGACATTTCTTGGCAGGTGAGTAGCCCGCTTAACAGCAACAACATCAAGCGGTAGTAACTAAAGGGGTAAGAACAACCACCGGTAGTGACAACAACGTATGTAGCAATAAAATTGAAACGGCTTTGAGGCATTATAGGTTTGCTGCACTAATAAGAACAACAACACCAGCAGTAGTGGAATTCAGTACGCTATTTTAACAAGAGTTGTCATTGTTACGTTGACTTAACAACAATTTTAACGATTTCACTATTCACTACAAGTTTATTTGACAACATTTGTTATCGAAATGTCAGCTGTTATTGTTAACGCGAAATAATTGTCGACCTATAATTTGGTGTTGTTTGTTAAAACAACCAATAGGTACTTTTCTTATATATTTTAGCTGAGGCACTTCTATGTTTTGCTAAGTGCTATCTGAGACAATCACCTTTTGTTTCTATGCTTAGCTGAGAATCTGCTACGTTTTGCTATGTTTACCTGAGACAATCACCTGTTGTTAATTGTTAAGGAAGAGCTACTGAATTACCGAATCGATAGTGCAAACAACGAAATTGTTAAGCTAACAACCCTTTTCATAGTATTGTTTAAAGTTACTGAATTCCACTATAGAACGATTTGAGAAGCACCCTGTAAACGGCCTTATAGTTATTTACAATAATACAGGTATGGTTAGGTACCCTTACAGACATATGTATTTAAATTGATACATACTACATAAATATACATATTAACTATTCTTAGGGCGGATTTCTCAACTAGCCGTCAACTTAACGCTCACTTTAAATTTTATCGGGCAGTTCATCCTCCTGTTAAATAAAGGGCAAATGAATTGGCTGTTAAACTGACAGTGAAATGACAGTGAACTTTGACTTTAACAGGCAGTCGAGAAATCCGCCCTTAATATATTTAAAGAAAAAATATCTTTAAATAGATAATAGGTTTGTTTATTGGGCTGCCCTAGCTTACGCCAGATTGAGATATTTCACAAAATTATGTTTAACGAACACTTTTCTTGCTCTAGGTTGCTCCATGGCGAAACGTATTCAACAAAGTGTGCTTGAATTTGACGTTGCTCTCAATCGGAACCAGGGTATAATGTCAAACAGAAAAATATTTTAACCCACTTGAAAAAAAATTTTTCCGTTTATTATAAACTTTTAGGAAAAAATTTGTAAATTAACTTTTGTTTTAAATTTTCAATATTTATATTTTACCTTTAATTCAAATAAGCAATACGAAAGAATATTCGGTAGCAAATTTAGAAGTATTTTATTGGTAGTGAAAACAACTTCGGTGCCAGTGAAGAACGGTTGGAATTCAACTGTTTTGTAAGCTAAGGTAAGAAAACTGTAACCAAACATTTTTTACAAAAATCGCGGATGGTATAAGAGTAAATTATTGCTAATATTATAGAAGAGAAAATGATACCCAATTTACATGTGGTGCACCATAAAGGATTAATTCATTTATTTACATTCGTTTGACATTATAGCCCCTTACAAGAGAAAATATTTAACTGTCAAGCACACTTTGTTGAATACATTTTGCTCCATGGTATAAGTACTATAGGTAAAACCGTTCTCTCTTTTGATTTTGTTTTGACGTTTTTAAGCAATATAAAATGTGTCAGTATGTAAGTCAAATAGAAAAAAAAAAATATTCAAAAAATTTAAAATAAGAAAAATTTGAAAAAAATCAAAAAATATTTTCCAATTTACACTGCACGTTTAGGTGGACGCTTGGACACTATAAAATGGCAGGAGATGAGATGGTAGATTATCCTGCTAGAGGGACACATGTGGACCGCTTTTACAGTCCTTATTTTTAACAATTCTAGCAATAGTTCTAATCATTGTGTATCAATACCAAGTGTGAACTCTTCTTTTGACAACACACATTAAAATGTCGGTTTGTTTACATCCTGCACATATTAAAATGTCGCCAGCACCGAATAACAGAAAAGCAAATGGAGTTGTTTAACATCCTGCACACATCAACATGGCGGTCTCCTATATTTTACCTAATGGTAGAAAGAGATGGGAAGATGGAAAGAAGTGAGACAAAAAAGGAAATTAAAAACAGGTGACTAAACTCACTTTGAAGTTTTCACGACTATGTCTATGATATCACACTTGTTATTAACCACAATCTCAAACAGGTGTTAAACTCATTTTGGAATTTTGACGTCTATGCAGAAGAGTTTACATTTGGTATTGATGCACAATGGTTCTAATCGCAAATTGAAGAAAAATTAAAAGAAATTATTTTGATTTGTAATTTATTTGATTGAAAAAACCAAACAGACACGTCGTGGCAAAAAATAAATGAGTATGAGAATTGCTTAAAAATGTCATTAGTGTCATTAACGGTTTTACCTGTAGTATTTATACCATCGGTTGCTCTATCTTTTGTTTCATGAGTACGCTCAAAACAAAACTAGAATAATCCAGATCACAAATTTCTGCTCTAGCTTTTTTATGGAGTAAGTTAGAGTAGAGAAGCAATTGTCATTCAGGAAAAAATAAATTTTTTAAAACTTCAAAAAAATTAGCTTGCAAGAAAACCAATATTTTTTTATACGTGAATTTGCATTAATTTTGAAGATTTAAACAAAAAAACCAAATAAAAAGAAACTATCGAGATTCAAGTGTTTCATGGCATTTCTGCTCTGAGTTGCTCTAAGTTGCTCTATTTCTATTTTGACAGCTGCCCTGCTCTGCTCTGCTCTGAACTTTTTTTTGGTCAGTAAACAAAACTATTAAAAGTAAATTTTTATTTTTAAAAAAATTTTTTTATGCAATTATGCAATTAATATTTTATACAAGATTTATTGACAGTTTGTTGTAGTTATAAAAAAAAACTTCAAATATTTTTGTTTATTAAAATAAAATAACTGAAATTAATTTTTCAATTTAAATTATGCCCTTTGCTTCTATATACATATGTACATATTAACATATGTATGTGGTAAAATTGGTTAAATGAAAAACTATGTTTTTATCACAAATTTTTAGAAATTATTGTGCTAAGTAGCTGATTTCTGCTGCTTAATAATATTTTAGACCGAATTTGAAAAAAAAATTGAAAAGTACACAATTTAAAATTGCAGCTAAGCTATTAGCTTTGTTTCTTGAAATCTCCAGCAAAGAACTGTCAGCAGAAGAGAGTCTTGTAAAAAGCTGTCAAAATCTCATTTCTGCTAATTTTTCGTCGAACAGGAGTCATTAGAAACTTGCAGACAAAACAGCGGTTACGTTTCTGATTGGCTAACAATTTGAATTTACATTTTTTGTTGTTGTTTTGCTATGCCACCGATCAGCTGTTCCTGCTTGCTAGTTTCTGGTGGACGAAAAATATCCAGCAATAACTTGCAGCGAATTGGCGCTCTCTCTCTCAATTAAATGTCAAAAAGCTGCTGGATTCGCTGCTAGTTTTGATCAAGAAACGCTTTTTCAGGAATAATTATTCATAATTATTCATAATTAGCAGGAAAAAAACGAAGCTAATATAACGAAGTTACGAGGAATGGCAACACAAAGCGTGTTTACCGAGCACAGGCAACTCACCCATCATTCGCCGACCATACTGCATTCAAACAAAAGCAACTCGTGTTGCTTTTATCAGCAATTAAGTGTTCAGCAGAATCAGTCCGTCAGTACGTCGAAATAACTGACAGCAAAGTAGACTGCGGGTGTTTGTATGCGTAACGCCAGATACGACGGATACGTCAAAAAGATTTTGCTCCAAAATTGACGTACGTCGCGCAACTGATGTATTGGCGGACTGATTCTGTTTCCCGCTTTATCTTCCCCTTCCGTCGACGCTCACTCTCCCACCATTCGCTAAAAAGCAAGCTGTTGCCAGCAAGCCCTTGACTCGTTTGAATGCAGAAACATCGAGCAATTGCTAGCAACTTATTTCCGCACGCAAAGGCACTAAATTGAAAACAGCGGTTTTTTTCAAACACCGATATTTTTTGTTGCCATTGCTATCCAAGGCGTTGCTATCGAACACCATTTCGCGGTTTTATTAAAAATAATTTTATTTGCATACATTTCGATTCAATAGAGGAGTATTTATCTAGATATTATCCAGGGTTGTTTTATAAGGTTTATTTAAGTAATTAAAGTGTGAATTTAGAATGTTGATTTAGAAGTAAATTAGACTCGTACTCAGGCAATCACAAGCAAAATGGCAAATGCACTTGTAGCAACAACATCAGTGAAACCGGTCTTTGCCGTTCAACTTTTGTGGAAAATATGTAGAATCTTTGATGAGCAGGATATATTTGATACAACTTTGAAGGTATCAAATCCAACGGTCTTGTAAGTTACTTATAAACATTTCCCTAGCAAATCCAAATACAACTTAAAATATTTATATTTCGCAGAATTCCAGCACATCGCGTAATTCTAGCTGCAGCAAGTCCTTATTTCAGGGAACTCTTTAAAGCTTTCGGCAGAATCAGTCCGCCAATACGTCAGCTGCGTCACGTACGTCAATTTTAGAGCAATTTCTACTTTGACGTATCCGTCTTATCTGGCGTTACGCATACAAACATCCGCAGTCTACTTTGCTGTCAGTTATTTCGACGTACGTGACGTACGTCACGGATTGATTCTGCTGAACGCTTAAAAGTGATAAAGGTCTATCTCCACTTATTGAAATAGCTGATATCGATAGCGATATATTTGAGCGCTTGATCACCTTTTGTTACACCGGCCAAACGCTCATCACACTAAACAATGTAGAGAAAATGTTAAAAGCCGCTTTGCTACTGCAATTGGATGGCGCTGTTGCTGATTGCGTTGATTTCCTAATAGAGAATATAAAAGATTACACTTTACAGCGCGCACGTCAACTAGAGATTGAAACAGAGTGCGAAATTTTAAGACAAAAGATTTTGGAATATGAAAGCCGAAACTTTATTACCGTAAATGCATACTTAGATACATGAAGTCTATTCTGCTGTCCATAGCAAGAAGGCAGTAAACGCAATTGAAAAAGGCTGTGGTTGTAACGAGGTGTAGCCCTGCCTAAATGTCAGACAAGTTCACCCGAGGGTATTGCAAGTCGATATAAGAGCAATACCCACGGGGTCTGACATTTAGTCAGGGCTACACCTTGTTACAACAACATCAACAGTAAACTAAATTGCCGTCATCAGCAAAAAGGCAGTAAAATCATTCTACTGTCTAGTGTTCTTACTGCCTTCTTGCTGTTGGCGAAAATTGAAGCATCATCGCGAATAACGTTCGAAGGCCCGGTCTTTCAGCACAAGTTTAATCCACAGATAAAGTTGAGTAGAGTTTATCTCATACAAATTGGCTGCTTAAACTAAGCTTAAACTCGCACTGAAGTTTAAACTTGCACTGAAGTTTAAACTTGCACTGAAAAACCGGGCCTAAGTGTCAATTTTTTCAAAACCGGTTTTATTGCATATTGCCTTTTGTATTGCCCTGTTGCATTGTTCATATAACAAAATTTCTAAAATTTTGCACACCATAACTGTAAAAATGCATTTAGAAATAGTAGGGTAATGTAAAGTGACATACATCATTTAGCATAGAAGCGTCGAAAGGACACTGGAAGATCATAAGGAAGGTGTAAACCTGATAATATGAAAGATATAAAAGAAAAAGTTAAGAAGACAGTTGAAAGAAATAAATTGAAAATCTATGACTAGCGTTTTTTTTTTGCTGTCCGGACTAATTATGATTTTGTAACTTGGAACGTTATTCCCGATGCCTTCTTCAATTGCATTCACTGCCTTCTTCCTATGGACGGCAGTATTGTTGGTCTATAATTTCTATCGCTTCTGATTTCAGGTCACTTCAAGTGAAGAATTTTTAGATTTCGACTCTAAAAAGTTGCAAAAATTGATAGAAAGTGATAAATTGAATGTACGCAGTGAGAGTGATGTCTTCGAAGCTGTGAAACGCTGGTATGAACATGATGCTTGTGCGCGTAAACAACATTTACCCGATTTAGTTGGATGCCTACGACTTTCACAATTTAACGCAGACTTTATTATGAAAAATATTCACTCGCTGCCGGGATGTAATATAATCGCATTGGAGGCGTTAACGTGGCTTAGTCACCCATCGACACGTTCTGAACTAACATTGAAATATACAAAAGAACGCGAGGGACAAATTACTAAACCTGAAAAATCACTGATGGCGCTCCACATTGAGGTAAATTGATTTCCATTGTATGTATCTCTATCGATATTCCTATTCTTATTCCTATCTATTTTTACCTTTCCCTATCAATACCCCTATCCATTTTCCTATCACTATTCCCATCCCTAACCCTACCCCTATTATGTTGTTGGGGTTGTTGTTGTTGTTGGCGTTGTTGTAACGGAGTGTAGACTTGCCAAACTTAGACTAAACTTGCATCAATGTCTTCTAACGGGAGACCTAGGAAACTAGCTGTTTCTACAGGGTTGGACCAAAGGGAGAATGGTGGTAGAAGAGTGGACTCCGCAGAGCAAGTGTGGGTTGGTATTACGGGCAGGTCGGCAAATTTCTTGTACGCAGTTCTTCTTATCTAATTGAGATGTACCAGAAAAATACTATCTCGTCCCAGGTATTTTTTCCTGTTGCACAGTGCAATCATACAAATTTTTACCGCATAAACAAAAAACAAGCATTTCAAAATTCCATACATTTAACCCCTTATTCATAAAAAATATAAAAGCTTTAAAAAGCTCTTATTAATCAAAATTTGTTTGAAAATGTCATTTTATAAAGCTTTATAAATCAATTTTATTTTTTACTAGCTGGTGCCCGCGACTTCGTATTCGTATAATTTCTGTAATTTCTGTGTAATAGTACATTTCCATTAATAGCCATATTAAGCGTTTTGGTATTAAGAAGGTTCACATTTTATGAGACATCTCCGGGGTAGCATAGGTATTGAAATTAATCAAATGGTTTATGACAGCATTCACAAACACATAGCCTACACGGCTAGTTTCTTGTATTGCCGGTTTTACCAGAACGGTACCAGTACTTGTGCTGTACCCATCGTGCCGAAACGACCCCGCCCGTTTTCTTATATCGAACCGGCCAAGAGCAATACACTCGGGGTGACCCTGTCTAACATTTAGGCAGGACTACCTATCGCTACAACAACAACAGAGCATTCATAAACACCTTTTGTTTGATACTCATAATGTACTAACACATTTTTTTTGGAAATATTCGTCGATACCTCCGAAACCGGTCGAGCTATCGAAATTTCAAGATATCCCAAACAATTTCAGATATTTCAATGAATCACATTGCATATTATAGCACTCATTGATACCTTTCGTTTGACACTCATATTGTACTAAGACATTTTTGGTCACCCCTGGTCCAAATATTGGGCGATAACCCCAAAAAACCGTTGATATATCGCAAAAAATAATATCTTAAACTTTAAGTGAGCGTCTAGCAATCGAACGATTCAATTCCATTCATTACTTTTAGAATGTTACGACCACACCCATACAGACAGACATGGTCCACATATTGGGCGAAAACTCCAAAACCGGTTGAGATATCGAAAAAAAAAGTAATATCTTAAATTTTAAGTTGAGCGTCGAGCAATCCAACGAAAAAAGTGTCATTCAATTCCATTCATTACTTTCAGGGTGATACGGCCACAAATATACGGACAGACAGACAGACAGACACACACAAAATTTTAAAATGGTTGATTTGGATTCTACTCGCTTAATAATGCTTCCCCCAAACAATTTTTTGTTGATATCTGCCATGTACAGACATCGACCTGTTACACTACAATTTTGAATTTCGAAACGCTCTACTGAAAAACTCAAAAAAATAAGTTTGGCCTTATTGAAACAGCAGGTATTAGCACTTTTTAAATATAATACAAAATATTATAGAATGGAACCATATATAAGCATAACAAAAGTAAGGATGGATGGGAAACGTATGCTAAAATAGAACTAGATGTGATGGGATTTGGAGTAACAATAATGGATGAAAATTTAATTTTTACTGGCGGTGTTCGAAACAATATAGTGCTCAATGAAGTACGCAGCTGGAATTTCAAAACTAAAACATTTAAACAGCTGCGGCCAATGAATGAGGGACGTTACCATCACAGTGTCGCAATATTAAATAAAAAAATGTATGCAATCGGTGGTTTGACACGAGGAGACACAAAGCTGGAATCGGTTGAAATGTAAGTCTATTTTTAAATAAATCAAAATTAAATTTTGAAGAGAACTCTGTTCTATACATACATACATATTAAGGTACACTGATTCTGATGGATGGAAGTATGCAAAGGAAACTATTATACCTCGCTATTCAGCTGCCGCCGTTGCTTTCAATAATAAAATTTATGTAATGGGTGGATATAGCTACATTAAGCTTCCTTTAGGATCAGTTGAGTGTTATGACCCCATAAAGAATTTCTGGTCTAAATGTGCTGATATGGGGGCAACTCATGATAATCCAACGGTAAGTATCTACTAGATCACATTTCATATCACACATTAGAATATACATTAGAGCGTATCACCAAAAAAAGTTGAAAATGTTCCCCCAGTTTGAACACTTACCTTATGAGGTTTTAAAAAAAAAAATTTAAATTTTTTTGTCACCCTGTAAAAACAGCGAAATTTGTTTTTTTTTTTCTATAACTTCTATATTTCTAGTTCGATTTTCAAAAGTGATACATTTTTAGAAAGGTATTCACCAAGGCAATATTTCATCAATAGAAACTTTTAGCCCTTCATGCCAAGTTCAGTTTTTATTTCATTTATACTAAAACCAACACCCTGTATTAAAAAAAAAATTAGTAGTGGTGAAGCAAGTGTCTACTTAAGTAAATGTCATTCACGTGTCATTATTTATTTCATAAAAGTCTCTTATTAACATTATTTAAAAAAATGCCGTTTGATAAGAGTGACCTAAGCACAGACGAGAAATATAGAAATTATAGAAAAAAAAAACAAATTTCGCTGTTTTTACAGGGTGACAAAAAAATTTATAAAATTTTTTTTTAAAAACCTCATAAGGTAAGTGTTCAAACTGGGGGGATGTTTTCAACTTTTTTTTCCTCCATACACCGTGATACGCTGTGTTCATGCTAAGTTTTAAAAGCAGCATTTTCCACTTTCGGTCTTACATTTCGAAGATGCGTTCATGCTGCCGCATTTTGAAAATGCGCATTTGGCTAATTTTCGAATGCTTAAGGTGCTAAACAAACTTGGAAACTCTTCACCTCAAAAATTGCAACTTTTAACAGGAAAAATTATTATATAAGTACGTTGACTTGCTCAGTGAGAAGATATCCTCATATAAACAGCGGTTCGCCCAAAAGTATGCAACATTTTTTTTTTTTCAATTTTTCTTCATACAAGGAAATTTTGGTTCGTACTGTATCTTCGAAGATGCTAAAGCTAATGCAGAAACAAAGTAGCAATTAGTTGCGTTTAGCTTACAAAATTGTATGGAAAAAATGCTGCATTTTGGGCTAAATGCAAAATGCAGGGTCAACATAAATAGCACATTAGTTTTCTTACAGAATTTTAAGTGTTACTTTCTGTAAAGAAAAGTGTTTGTTTTTCGTATGGCATGTCGATCTGTTGCATCAGGCCATAGTGGCTATCTTCTATTTTGAATTTTAATGCCAGGAACATTGAAATAATACAATAGATCAAATTTTAATACATCGTCGCTGAGCCTGCAAAAACAGATATTAGTTTTTTCTCAAAAACTGTTTTATTTCATATTTAATTAGCATTATCCATTCCTGACAATTCGGCGTTTTCTATTTTTTAATATCTATTCGAGTTTAGAAGTTATCGAAAAGCTCTCTCTAAGTAAGTACTAAAAAAACAGTTATACCCGCATGTGGTACATGTTTTTTTTTGATCGTAGATGCAACTGATGAGTGTGCTTTGATTGTTTATTATCAAATACTTCAAAAACGACTTGTATAATGCGCCAAGTTTAACTTTAACCACAAAACATCATTTTATTTAATTTTTTTTTTTTTTGTCTTTTTTATTATTTCAGGCAATTGTACATAATGAACAAATATTAGTGCTCGGAAGAGGTCGGCAAACATCTTCAATGGTAATGGAGCGTTACAATCAGGAGAGAAAACAAAATGTATGTAGTTTTACATACTTGTAAACCTAGAACTTAAAAAAATTTAAAACACATCACTTTTTTGTAGTTTAACGGTCCGAGGATAAATGGTCTCGAAATTGGATTCATTTCTATCGACAATGAATTGTGGGCTGTTGGAGGTAGAGGTTCGCACTGTACTTTAGTTTACGATGAACAAAGTGAAAAATGGAACTATATGGCTCGAATTCCATTGCCTGGCCCATTCTATTGTTTTTCTGTACCTACAGCTTTAATTACTTAAAAGTAAAAAAAAAAACATTGTTTAAACTTAATAAAAAGTATTATTTATCCGTATTGTCTTTAAAATTCAGCTATTTTTTATTCGATTTTAAACCAACTTCTTGTTGTGCTAGGGTCTTGAAATTTTCACCACAGTTCATGTCGCGATGACAATTCAATATTATGAAAAAACAAATCCGATAGGTGGCGCGTGGGTCGCTATATTTCAAAAAATCGCATTTATGGTCCGATTTGGCTGAAATTCGGAACATGTATTATTACCATGAAAGGAAATATTTTTCTGAAAATGCTAATTATGGACCGATTGGGCTCATATTTTGGCGAGTGTATTACTTAATCAATTTCCAAATGTTCAAACAAAAATTGGACCCGCTACGTGGCGCGTGAGTCGCTCTATTTAAGAAATGCGAAGGTCTGTTACGGTGTCGATTATTTCGTTTTTTAACGAATTTCCCGTTGAGGTAGGATCTTGAAGTTTTCATCATCGCTTAATTTTCTACCCCAACGCACTATAACAAAAAAAAAATACCGATAGGTGGCGCATGGGTGGAGATATTTGAAAATTTCCATTTCCAGAGATTTTGCTTTGGATTTTGAATTAACTTCCCGTTGAGCTGGGGGTTTAAAATTTCCACCATCGTTCAGGTTTCGCTGACAATGCATTATACGATGAGGTATACAAAGAATTACTATTGGAGTACTCCAATATTAAAAAATTGGAACACATAATCCAACGATCTTTGCAGGGTATGAGCGTCTCGCCGACATTTGTATTACCGACTGCGAGTCGCCGGTAACATTCGCCTCAAACTTCAAAATTAAGTGAATGTAAAAAATGAAGGTATTACAAATTCGTTCGCCGGAAGTGTCAAATCTGTCGAACAGAATTTGAGGGGGTGACTAGGAGGAAAAATTTGATTTTGTGGTCATATTGGGATCATTCGGGGGTCATTTAGGGGGATATTTTGTGGTCATATTTTGGATATTTTGGGGTAATTTTGTGGTCATTTTGGACTAATTTCGGGGATATTTTTGTTATTTTTTGGAATATTTTGGTGTCATTTTGGAAATATTTTAGGGTAATTTTGTGGTCATTTTGGACTGATTTCGGGGATATTTTGTTGTTATTTTTTGGAATATTTTGGTGTCATTTTGGAAATATTTTAGGGTTATTATGTGGTCATTTTGGACTAATTTCGGGGATATTTTGTTGTTATATTGTTGTAATTTTTGGAATATTTTGGTGTCATTTTGGAGTAATTTTTTGGTCATTTTGGACTAATTTCGGGGATATTTTGTTGTTATTTTGTGGTCATTGTTGGAATATTTTAGTGTCATTTAATAAATATTTTTTCATTTTACTTTACTTTTTTGGATAGGTATTTGAATTACCTTTCATTTGTGGTACCACAGCTGTAGATGAAAAACCACGTATGTGCAAAATTTAAAATTTTTGATTAAAAACAACCCTGGGCTACGCCAAACTAAAGCCCAAATTACATAACACTTTGCAGGCTCCACTTTCATGCAAAGTTTGTGGAACATAAAGCAAAGCGAGATTTTGGCAAATGCTTAAAGCCTTCGGCCGGGCTTTAAAAAATATCCCTGGGCTGGTTTTAAATTTTGCACTTAAACGGTTTTCTCCTAAAGCAGTAGTACATCAAGTAAACGGTAATTCAATTACCTACCCAATGGAAAGAAATTTGGAAATCGACTCATTGGTTTTTGAAAAATTTTGATTTTAAAAATGCTTAATCACTTTTGAACGGATAAACAAAATTAACTTGCGCTTTCGGATTTCCAATCTACTTGTCAATTAGCTTCTTTTGATGCCCCACCACAGTATAACCAGTATTTGCACTGAGGTGAAAGTTCTCCATGGAGGTGAATTTTTCAGAGTTGAAATCCATGGTGGTTTTCGCGGACGCATGGTTGCATTTCAGTAACAAAAAAAACTTTAGAAATATTTCAAGAAAAAAATGAATTTAATGTATATATTCCATGAATTAATATAATATCATGAATTTACTGCACTACAAGAAGTATAAAAAATGTATATTAAAGGCCATATTGTAAAATTTCGTACAAATGCATATTGATGATCGGCTCTTTATGAACGATGCTATTAAATAGTAGTTTTGCGCAAAAAAGCACCCCTGTTAGTTGAGGACATTGAGGTGAATTTGAAATTCTTAGAAATTTTCCAAAACAAAATAAAGAAAATATTTTGCTTGCAGTTTTATATTTATTTATACTATTTATTTAATAGTAATATACGATTATCTGGTAGCTTTAATGTCAAGGTACGGTGTTAATAAACTATGAGTCATCTTATAATATAAACTAATGTGTTTTTATTTTAGGAGTGTCCAGTCTAAATATTAGCTGGAGAAGTTGAAATACTTATTACTAACCGGATAAAAAATGTGAGATTTTGTGAGCTCGAGGCCTTGCTTTGAATAAAACACTATGTTAATATTCATACATTTATTTGGTCGATATTTCGACTTCAATCTGAAGTCATTCTCAAGACTTTTTTAAAAACACAACATGAAAAGATAACAAACAGAAATATATTAATTACATCACATACATACATTTATAACACTAGATCGACTTACTTGCATGGAAATGCACGATCGACTAATGTCGACTGTGGGGACAACAAAACAAAAACTAAAGACAAGGGTTTCCGGTCACAGGTGCAATATCAAGCTAAGAAACAATTCGTCGGACAACAAGACTGCCTTGTCATCCCATTGTGCTGACACTGGACATTTCCCCGATTTTGATAATGTTACAATCCTCGATAAAGAGAAAAATTATAATAAACGATATATTTTGGAGATGCTCCATATTATGAACACCCCTAATAGAATGAACTATAAGAGTGACGTCGACCAATGTGCGAGCGCGTACCGAAATTTGGTTTCAAAGCAGCAACAACACACATTACATATCACGAAAGGTTCATCGAGAGCGCCACAGCACAACAAATATCCACCTACGAACTAGATTGGTGACAACAACTAATGAAGGGGGGGGGGGGGGGGGGGGGGGGGGTGATATTATGCATATTTTACTTTGAAACATTTTGTCTTGTTACTCTTAAAAATTATTTTTGTATGATTGTTGTTGTGAAATTTTGTTTACTTAAACGGTTCCTTAAAATTTGTTTATACTTGCGGTATTCCAATTGTTTATTTTCCTTTTTTCACCTTCTTTATATTATTATTTTTTCTAACACCTGATTAGTCGATCGTGCATTTCCATGCAAGTAAGTCGATCTAGTGTTATAAATGTATGTATGTGATGTAATTAATATATTTCTGTTTGTTATCTTTTCATGTTGTGTTTTTAAAAAAGTCTTGAGAATGACTTCAGATTGAAGTCGAAATATCGACCAAATAAATGTATGAATATTAACATAGTGTTTTATTCAAAGCAAGGCCTCGAGCTCACAAAATCTCACATTTTTTAAATAAATAAGGCCATTAAAAATCAAAAATTATAACCGGATAAGTATTTCCAGTACCTGGCAAATGAGGACTATTGTTATTGTGAACAAAAACCATGAACTACAAGTTGCGATGGAGCATTGCAAGCTGCACGTAATCGTGGCTGCCGCCGGAGGCCTTTTTATTCCATCTATACAATGTCCCAGGGGGTACCATAACAGTCGCCCATACGGCAGTTGCTACCCAAGGCCTTTTTTGTTGCATCTTGAATGAATGAATTAATCTTATGCACTCTGCGTGGTATTAGTTTCCTTTAGGGGTCAACTTCTAATAAATTAGCTAAAATTATGTGATATAGCTCAAAAGACGGCGTTCGGCCTCAGGATCTCGAATCCGGAAGCGCTTTTTTAATATTTTGCTTCTCTGCAGAGATATTTGCAATCAAAGTTTCATGTTTTCATGTGGTTGTTGTAATTTTATTAGACTGTCCCTAAAAACGTGCAAAAAAAGTCCCGCCGTGGCGGTAGCCACGGTTATGTCACACGTCCGGACTTGGGATGGCGTAGCCCAGGGTTATTTTTTATAAGCGCGGCCGAAGGCCGCCAACTCGGAAAAGTGTTTCGTACATAAATACCATGGATTGCGCCCCATTTTTGGTATTGGACCCGGGTCATTTTTCGGTTTTTTGACCATAACTTTTCACTAAAACAAAAAATTAAAAAAAGCGCTTCCGGATTCGTGATCCTGAGTCCAAACCCCGTCTTTTGAGCTATCTCCCATAATTTTAGCTAATATATTAGCAGTTGACCCCTAAAGGAAACTAATACCCTCTGCGTTTATGCTCCTTTTTGGGGAGGCTAAAATCAAATCTGTTATAATTGAAACAAATTAATATAAATTTTCATCATTTGCACAACTTTTTTTATTTCCATTTGATTTTCACCACGCGTGATAGGGTTGTGTTTAATCACTCAGGGCTGCATTTTGTTGAAGTATTTGTTAGATAGTGATTTTTTCTCTAATACTTCGCGTTGACCTGCAAACTGGTTTTCCTTTCAGTTTAAAACGGTTAAAACAATTTAGGCATGTTCATAATCGATATAAAGTAGGTACCTAAGTTAGCGTCAACCCTTTGATACCCTTTCCAAGGGTCTATCTGACGCTAAATTTAGTACCTACTTTATTTCGTTCAGATTGTTGGACAGAGACAGATAAATATACAAGAGTAAATGGGCTTGCTCAAGAACATCCTACAAATTATGACGGATAACACATAATAATCAAAAAACTAAATTTATCATAGAACTATTTTTTCTACACCTTTTTCACTAAAAATACTTTAGATAAGGTTAAATGCATTTAAGAATAGTGAATGGTAGTCCAAGACCCATACAATTATTTTCAGAATAGTCAATTGTATCTTAAAAACTGTAAAATATGCTTTAGAATAATCAACTGTACTCCAAAAACTATAAATTGTACTTCATAAACTGTAATTTGTACTCGAGACCGTAAATTAGACCTCAGAAGCTTAAAAATGTACTCCAAAATAATCAGTTCTACTTCAGAAACAACAAATTCCAATCCAGAAGATGTTTCTGAAGTACATTTGATTTTTCTGGAATACGTTTTACAGTTTCTCGAATACAATGGGCTTCTTCGTAGCAAATTTTGCGAATATTAACAACCATTTAAGTTTTTTAAAGTACATTTTACACTCTAACCCACAATAAAATATACAGGCAGATTCTAAATAATTTCTTACTTTGCGGATTTTCTCCCTCTCATATAATTTGTGAGCGAAAATGTATGAAAAAGGTTCACTAGTGAAATTTATTTAGATTGGCACGATAAGCTTTTTGTCGAAAAATTCTCAAATTTCGAAATTTGTTTTGCGTAAAATTTTGCAAAAATCATTGGATCATGTGTTTCAATTTTGTAATATTGGAGTACTTCAATTGTAATACTTTCTAATACCTCAGCGGACCACCTTCAGCTTATTGAAAGCCGATCATTGCTCATGCTTTATTGACCAAAATCACGACACGATCGCTCAGAAAATAGATACTCCAAGGAGTAACAACATTGGAATACATTGCAAAGTACTCTGAAAACAGAAACAACTGTAGCGTCTCGTTGTGACATTTAATTTTGACAGCTGACATAAATGCACGTAGACAAAGGCAACCTGTCTTATAACCGCGTTTTAACACGCGTTAACGCAGACTTGATCTAATTTTATCTTTTTGGGTACGATGACATAATCAGCTGATTTTTCCTTGTATATTTTTTGGTTTTGTGCGTATTTGTCAAAGTTATAAATGTCACGCAACGCAATAAAGCTGTATTTGTTTTCGACTGAATACTCCTATGCGTGAGAAAAGACGCTGTGCATTGGTTCTTGGTTGAGTTGTAAAATAGTAATTTCTTTTTTTTAGAAATATAACCTAATATATACATATATAGTTTTACTTAAAACGCAAAATCCTAAATTTGACTATTTCCTCTTTTAAAGTAATTTATTACCTCATAAAATTTGCAACACAACACCCTGAAATGGCTGAAAATAGTTGACTGCAACCCGAAGTTCTCTATGGAGGTGAATATAAGTACGTTTGTGTTAGTGAGTGCAACTACTGTCTATACTGTGTGCCCCACTTTCCCCTTTTGAACAAAATTTCGGTGGCGACTCGAAACTGCACTACTACCATTTCGACTAATAGTACATTTACACCGCACCAGATTTGGCGAATTCAAATAAGCAAGCTCGACACCGTTTACACTGGCAAATCTGCCCTGCAAAAATCGAGAGTACTCCAATTGGAGCATCAGAGTACTCCAAATGTAATCGTTTTTCATATAAAAATTGTGCTCCAATTAACATTGCTATGTCCTCGGACTAGACCACCTACTCTAACCTTCACTTTGTTTCTGCTACTTCATGGAGTACCTACAGTCAGAGTACTTTGCAATCTACTCCAATGTTGTTACTCCTCGGAGTATATACTGCCAGAGCGATAGTGTCGTTATTTTCGTCGATAAGGTACGAGAAATGATCGACTTTCAAAAAGCTGCAGGTGGTCATAAAGTATACAAAGGATTACTATTGGAGTACTCCAATATCAAAAATTGGAACACATAATCCAACGATTTGTGCAGGGTGGCTTGGCTTCACCTTCCCTGCAAGAATCTTCTACCAGGACAAAAAGTAACCGAAAGAAAATGCATTAACGTGATGATTTAAACACCTGTAGAGTAATAATAAAAGAAGAGTCAAGAAGGCTTCTGTCTTTTCCTGGTAGAATACGCCCATTTTCCTAAGAAAACTAATTGAAGTTGGTTTTTCCAGCTGTTCATAATGCAAAAGCTATCACACGTTAATTACCCTTTAAAGTTCTTGCTGGGCAATTCTAAATGTGCAACACACGCAGGGTTGCTATTTTGAGGAACCACAGTGACAAAACTGCTCAAGGGAATGAGGTCAAATGTGTTGGAAGGGGAAATTGTAGTATAGACTCGCACAGCTAGAAAAAAACGGGTTTTTCAGGAGAATAGAGCAGCTTTTTCTGAACACAAATATATAATCTTAGCGTAAGGAGCCTTATATTTACTGAGATAATGGTTGTTGAAGTTTTGCAAATTTTGCATGGCACTATAGGTAACTAGCGATCAATTTTTTAAATTTCACGCATTTTTCCTCATAATGGTACCATAACACTTATGAATTGCATATGATTAACAGAAAATAATATTAATATGTATAAATATTCATCTATTTTCACAAAATTTTAAATTTTCACCATCGCACAGCTATACACAGATATTTCACAACAAATTTGTTGTCAAAGAAGGATGCTGCCACACTTAAACAAAAAATAAAATAAAAAACATATTTTTTTTATTTCAACACCTTTCCGCGTAGGCGGGCGCGCTTATTTAAAATAACCCTGGGCTACGCCATCCCATGTCCGGACGCGTAGTGAACCCATTTGGCGGGGTCCGGACGTGTGCTTTAACCGTGGCTACCGGCACGGTGAGTCCTTCTGCGTAGTACACCCATTTATTTTAGTATAGGTGAGGCTTGCAAACCCTATTCAAATACTTAATTGGTGCGCATGAAAAGTATTATAAGCCTTATTATTTTTTATTAAAATTTTTTGGATGTGGCAACACTCTTACAATGTCAAAAACAGTACATACATATATATACATACAAAAAAAGCGTGCAAAATTTACTAATATTAACAACGTTTTACCGGAGAACTATAAACCGCCTGACTCTAAGACCTATATATTTGTGATCTGGAGAACTCCCTCTTTCGTTCCATACCAAAAACAGTCCAAAATTCGTGCGAGTCTAAACTAAATCGCACCCTGATGGAATTCCAAATTTAGAAAAGGATATTTGTATGGAAAAAAGCTCCAAATTTGCCTAATTTGGTGCGGTGTAAATGTACTATTACGAACCTATTGAATGAAAAAACACCTACCAATTTTAGCGAGAAAAGCCCAAGCTCGGCAGTCCTGGTCATGATTGCAAACTATCGATAGTTCAGAAGAATCGTGCACTAGTTTTCCATAACTAAATAATTCTCTTCCTCATTGTTGTTTATTATTGTCGTTGCGTGCATTTTTGTGTATAAAATATTTAAGTACTGGTGTTGTAAGTTGAAAAAATTGCGATTAAAAGTAAACTAAAGCCGTTCTCGCCAATGGTTGAAGTTGCGCACCTGACGGGCAATAGAACACTGCAAAATAAAGGAGCGGTGGTCGTCCCTAGATTTCAATACTTGGAAACATAACCTCGCACAATAGGACATAATCCCACCAACCAAAATGCAACAAGGAAGTGTCTGTTGGCAGTTTTTTAGAAGGCTTGACAGAGACTATGCCCTTTGCAATATGTGCAAGAAAAAAATTTCGTATAAAACGTCGACTTCTAATCTCAAAAGGCATATGATGAGAAAACATCCAACTACGAATTTTCTTAGGTTGATGGTAAGTAGAGCAAAATATGTTTCGAGTAATGTAGATGTAGTTGTAGTGACTAAAACACTCGCAGGAAACCGGTACGCAACGACACTAACACCTTTCGGTACAGACTGACGGAAGCGATTTGGTATGACCGGTGAAACCTGCATGCATTGCCCTGCCTAGAGTGTATGATCATTCCGGAGATCTTCGCCAAGCTCTTCTAACGGGAGTCCAAGGAAACAGCAATATCGGGTGGAAGACTGTCTAGAGCGGGGTTCAGAGGTCGAGATCCGACAAAAGTGTCAACCGACTTGGTGTGGATGTCGGTAAGAGCTCGCGTAGTAGTTCTGATAGCGGTTTTTGGCAGACTTGTAATTTCGTCCACTTGGTGTTACGCACGTTAGGCGACCATATGGGTGCAGAATAGTCAAAGACTGGTCGGCCAATGGCCTTATATGTAGCCATCAAAGTTTCCTTGTTGTTGTTGGTGTTGTTGTTAACAGAAAAAACCCCGAAGGTTTTGGGGAGTGATGCCGAAATTGACAGTCCTTGGACGGATATGAACCCGGTACTCTGCGGTACTGCCCGACTGTCGTGGTAGCGATTTGGTATGACCAGTCGAACCTTCTAGGTCATGTCATCCCTCCATTTATTAGGAAGGAGAAGATGGAAAATGAGAGGTGAGAGGCATCATATCCGTAGAGGATTGTGAAGAACGTTAACCTCAAGTTTGAACCTCAAATGATGGGCACTGTGTTTGCAGGGTAAAGCGGGCTACTCACCTGCCAAGAAATGCCTCAAGAAAAAAGCGAGCATATATTTCTTGTGCCTGGTCAAGAAATTTTGACGTTTACCAAATTTTCCATTTTTTTGCAAATTACTCCTATAAAAATGTACAAAATATGTTTAGCGAAGTATATGGCTTAAGTGCAGTATACGGACAATTCCAAAATCAAAAAAAGGAGTGTGAGGATTGATAGACATGGTCAAGATGAGTATAACTATACAAATTTTTTTGTGGGCAATTGATAATAACAGAAGTTATTAAGGGTCAAAGTTCATATGAAGCATTTTTTAAATCTAAATTTCTCTTAAAGTATCGAACCGATTTTCAAAATTTTTTCTTCATTGAATAGGTTGTAAAATTACCTTTCATTTGATATGCTGTTTGTATTCCTATCCCGTAAAATACTTAAAAAATTCGATGTTTAAAAGTGTTAAATTTACTAAGTAAATTACGCATATTTATTTTAATAAAAAATAATAAGGCTTACAATACTTTTCATGCGCACCAATTAAGTATTTGAATAGGGTTTGCAAGCCTCACCTATACTAAACTAAATGGGTGTACTATGCAGAAGGACTCACCGTGGCGGTAGCCACGGTTAGAGCACACGTCCGGACTCCGCCAAATGGGTTTACTACGCAGAAGTACTCACTGCGGCGGTAGCCGCAGTTGGTGCACACGTCCGGACATGGGATGGCGTAGCCCAGGGTTATTTTAAATAAGCGCGGCCGAAGGCCGCCTACGCGGAAAGGTGTTGAAATAAAAAAAATATGTTTTTTTTTTATTTTTTGTTTAAGTGTGGCAACATCCTTCTTTGACAACAAATTTGTTGTGAAATATCTGTGTATAGCCGTGCGATGGTGAAAATTTATAATTTTGTGAAAATAGATGAAATTTAAAAAATTGTGCGTTAGTTACCTATAGTGCCATGCAAAATTTGCAAAACTTCAACAACCATTATCTCAGTAAATATAAGGGTCCTTACGCTAAGATTATATATTTGTGTTCAGAAAAAGCTCCTCTATCCTCCTGAAAAAACCGTTTTTTTTCTAGCTGTGCGAGTCTATACTAAAATTTCCCCAATGCGTCGGAGGTGTTTTACACAAAAAAACTGTGAATTAAACCCCCGGTCGCTTATCGGCAAGTGTAAATTTTTTGGGGGTTATTTTTAGTAAAAATTTAAAATTTTGTACATACGCGGTTTTGCACCCACAGCAGTGGTACCTCAAATAAAAGGTAATTCAATTACCTATCCAATGCAAAAAAAATTTTGGAAATCGGTGCAATAGTATTGAAGATATTTTGATTTTAAAAAATGTTTTAAATGAACTTTGACCCTCAATAACTTTTGTTGTTGTTGTTTGCCCAACAAAAAAAATATACCGTTATGTTTCTTTTATTAATACCTATCGATCTCAACTTTTCGTTTTTTTATATCAGCATTGTCCGTATACTGCACTTGTTCCGGTGAGTAGCCCGCTTGATGCTTGAAAAGGTACTTTTTCGTTTTCTACGGGCTACCCACGTGGCAAGAAATGCCTCAAGAAAAAAAACGAGCATATATTTCTTATGCCTGGTAAAGAAATTTTGACGTTTGCAGCATTTTCCATATTATTGCAAATTACTATTATAAAAATGTATAAAATATGTGTATCGAAATATGTTCTCACCTTTGCCATGAATCTGCACGTTTACCTCAAGAAATATATACGAGCATACATATTTATTTCTTGAGGTAAAGTGGCGTTACCAACTATGTTGTTATTGTTGTTGTAGCCATACTTTGGCCTGCCTAGTCAGAAGATCCACTTATAAAAAGTTACCTGACAGACCAGACAGGGGTTGTACGGGTGTTGACAGTCCTTTGCCGGATGAATCCGGTACGTTCCCGTACTCCCTTATGGTACTGCCCGACTGTCTTGGGAACGATTTCGAGGATTTTAGTCGCCTCTTACGACCCGCATACCTACCTCGGGCATATTTTAAACCCCTAACCCGTTGGGACATCTATCGAAAATTGTGGTATATTTTCTTATGAACTGAGTATTGGCTCAAGAAAATTTGACGCGTGAAAACATTTCTTGAAAATTCGAACTTGTACATTTACACCGCACCAAATTCGGAAAAAAATTGCAAATTTGGCGCTTTTTTCCATACAAATCTCATTTTCCAAATTTGCTACTTTACTTTTTTTTAAATAAAAATGTGCAAATTCTACCAGGAAAAGAAATAAGCCTTCTTAACTCTTCTTTTAATGTTACTCTACAGGTGTTTAAATCATCATGGTAATGCATTTTCTTTCGGTTGCTTTTTGTCTTGGTAGAAGATTCTTGCAGGTAAGGTGAAGCAAAATGAAAATTTGCAAATGGCTTATTCAAATTAGCTAAATTTGGTGCGGTGTAAATGTACTATTACCTACCAGCCTACCAAATGATAAACCCAATTGTTGTTGGAAAAGCCTACGCTCGGCAACCCTGGCCATAAGTATACATGGTCGATAGTTGAAAGGAATCGAGCAGTCTTCCCATCACTACATAATTTTCTGCATTATTGTTGTTTACAACAGTTCGTCGCAAATTATTCTTTTCCATTTTCTTGTCTATACTACTAACTTAGTAATGTTGTGAGTTGAGAAAAGTACAATTTATTCGAACCGTAACCAGAAGTGGTCTTTGGCTCAAGCATTAACCGACAAAAGACACTGCTTATGTTAGTTTGGTGTATCGTCGCTCGCAACCAACCAGCTTGACGGACAAGGATATTGCAAACTTTGATTGGCTTGGCAGAAAAACTTTGGACACATAAAGCTTTTACTTGGTGTATTGCGACCGTCTTCAACTTGCCTGGAAAAATAAAGTTATAATCTCGCCTATACCCAACGGACGCCTTTGCAGTCAAAAGCAAACATGTCAAACGGAAGTTTCCTTTGGCAGTTTTTTACCAGGGCGGAGCAATATTATGCCAGATGCAATGAGTGCAAGGCAAAAATATCTTATAAAACTACGACTGCTAATTTAAAAAAGCACATGATGAGAAAACACGCAACTCAGCATTTTATTAAAGCAATGGTAAGTAGTACATAGGTATAAACTTGTAAATCACATAGGAGCAATAAGGACATAGTGAAGTCCAGACAGGAGGTGTCCGTTTACCTCGATGCATGATATAAAATGAAGGCACATCACATAAAATCAAATCAATTCGAATTGAGTGAAATAGCATCACATGATATAAAATGAAGTCACACCACATGAAATGAAATCAAATGCGAATTGAGTCAAAATGCAGGCATACCTGTCGTGAGATGCGACTTATATGCCCAAAGGTAATGACGTCCAACGTGATGGTTGATCTACGGATATAATGCCTCCTGCCCTCTCATGACCCATCTTCTTCTTGGATGGTTACACTGGTCATACCAAATCGATACCACGACAGTCGTGCAGTACCGCCGGAGAGTACCAGGTTCATATCCGGCCAAGACTGGCGATTTCGACATCGCTCATCGAATATTTTGGGTGTTTTTGTTGTTAAAAACAACAACCACAACTGAGTCAGAGCAGAAAATAGCATCACATGATATAAAATGAAGTCGCATCACATGAAATAAAAAAAAAATTAGTTCGAATTGAGTCAAAAGGAAAAAGCAGCATATGATATAAAATGAAGTCACATCACATGAAGTCAAATCAATTTTAGTGAAATGTTGCAAAACCAAGTCACATCAATTCGAATTGAGTCAAAATCGGATAGGAAGAATACATATTCCCCCTATTCTGATAATTGCTATAGCTCTATTTCAAATATTCCTATTATTAAATGAAGTCACATCACATGAAATCAATTCAAGCTGAAACAAAATGAAGTGACATCACATGATAAAACGAAGTCAAATTCGTTGTAGTGGTGTCTTAGCATTAAGGTATGCTTAGTCCAAATAATTAGGATTTTCTCGTAGTCGAAAGGCGAATTCCGCGTACTTGCAAAATTTCTCAAATTCTATCGACTTTATCCAAATTTTGTAGGTAATTACGAATAAAATCGATAAAAGTTTTACGAATTTTGTCCGCTTACAAAATATGTAATTAGACACCAGGTTGTCGATTGGTCGAATTGATATTAACAACAAAAATCGAACCTTGTTAATCAGTCTTTATTGTAAACTAGTTTTCCAAAGTCAAGAAAAAGGGAAGTATTATTTAAACAATCTTTAGGTTTAAAAGAAAACGTTTCAATATCGGCCCTTTTTTAAATTCGAAAACTAATTTTAGCTTTTTTTTGCAGAGTTTAGTGCAAGGCAGAACTCAGGCTCGCATGGCTCAAAAGAGTAGACAAGCCCTGTTGGAGCAATGCGATCCATATGAAAATGTAATACTTTATGATGGAAAAAGGGAAATTCACCCAGAGTCTGCCGATTCTTCACAAGAAAACTTGGTGGAACAGGTAATTTGACCTAATTATTCGTTCTGCGAACGATAGTTTAATAAAAAATATAATTTTTGTTTGTAGGAAAATGAAAGTTCCAAAATTGAACCGTTAGATAATGATGAGCCTGTGAGTGACATAGAATATCCATTTGACGAAGAGCCATATGATACAATACAACCGCGACCCTGGACACCTGTATACAATAAAGTCCAAAGTAAAGAACAGCAAGAAACTCTTGTTGAAGTTTGTCAAAAGTTAGTGAAAACTTTGGAAGCACGTGAAGCAAGAGACGAACGTTTATATGCGCAACAACAAACTGTTATAGCTAAACTAGATCAAACATTGTTGTTGATGACACAGGTTTTGGTGAAGTTGAATGACAAATTTGACAAACTTTAAGCTATGTTTTTTGCCTAATATTAGTTAAGGCTGGTTTTCATTAGGTCAAATGGTGTCAAATTTCATCGACTTTATCGAAATTTGGCTGCTCGATAAATTCGATAAAAGTTGTCAAAATTTTACCTAACCTTTAGAGTATAAGCAGTTCTATTTTAAATAATGTGTAAATTAGAAATATGTACTTCATACAATTTTATTTATATGAATGAATTATAAAATAAATAGGTACCTATTTAAGTATTTTTGTTTATCTAACTTTATTCGATTTAGGAAAAGGATCAAAACTTTGCAGTTATTTCGTGGCCTTAAGGATGATGGCGGCCGCCGTGGTGTAGCGGTTAATAAGTGTTCGGCCTTCTACACCAAGTCTTGGCGGTTCGATGCCCGGCAAAATTAACATCAAAAATTATTTAGAAAAAGAATTTTTCTAAACGGGATCGCCCCTCGGCAGTAGTTTGGCAAACTCTCCGGGTGTATTTCTGCCATGAGAAGCTTCTCAGCAAAAAATTCATTTGCTTTGCAAGTGCCGTTCGGAGTGGGCAAAAAACTGTAGGTCCCGCCAACTTGTAGGAAAATTCAAAAGCAACATACCACAAGTTGGAAAGAGAAGCTTGGCTAAAAATCTCGTTAGAGGTTATGATAACCTGTTGGTATATCGCCGCCATTAGTTTTTTTTTTTAAGGATGATTTACACGGGTCCATTTTCTGGTCGATTTTTGTCGTTCCACTGGGTTCTACCTTCAAATACAAGGTGTGAATCGTTCAAATTGCTATTTACATGGTGGAACGACAAAAATCGACCCATGTAAATCACCATTTTCTGCCATATTAAGAAAACTGAATCCGAATTACGTACTCCGTGAATGGATGAACCTACAAGATTTCGATAAAATCAATAGAAGTACTCTACGAAATTCGACCCCAACTTTAATTTTACCCGACCGAGGGCAGGGCAACCTGGTTCTAGACAGACTTGTTGGCAGCTACAAATTTGAAAATAACGGAAAATCACTGTTGGGTACTCAGATGAGTCTTTAATGCTGGAATTCTGTAAGGTGTATCTAGTCACTAATAGAGACATTTCGTGGTCAAATTCAATTTTGAGACAAATTGGTATTCAGTAAGCAAACTCACATCTCTAGTCTAAAAAAAAAGTAACAAATTTGTTAGCTCACCACTTCGTTTTTAGACGTCGTCGTGTCAATATGTGAAACTGTCTTAGGGCCACTTGCATAAAAGCCGATTAAGCCTAATCGGTGATTAACTTGACAGCTAACCATACAAAATACGTCAATTAAACTCCGGTTAGTCGTTATCAGCTTTTATGCAAGCTCCCCTTAATAATGTATACTGTCGATAATGTATAACTGTTTTATATAAATAACGGATCTTATTAGAAAAAATGAAAAAATTGTGATTTCGTCTCCACAACCATGTGAAAATAACTTAACCAACAATTACTTGGTGCCGTTTTAATAAATGGAAAAAAAAACTTTACAATTGGAACTGATTACTTTGAAATATATAATGGCGTTTTAAAATATAATATTATAAACTTGTAAAAAATATGTACATACAATAACGAAACGAAAAACCACTGCTAATATGGCACCATCGTACCACCAAAAACTTAACAAATACAAAACGTGAAAATTTAATCAACTTAAATATATAATTTAAAAAAGAAAAATCTAGAAATGCTTAATGCATAAAATACACTCTAAAACAACCTGGCTAGCATAGATTCTCATAATCTGAGCCATCAAATCTACACAATATAAAACAACCAGGCTAATATGTATAGATTTTCATAATCTGAGCCAAAAATTAATAGTTGGATTTGGTCTAACCAACACTGGAAAATTTAACACGGAAGAAGAAATATTATAAAGTTTTTGTATACCCTGAGTTTGTGGGTGGACTGCCCCGACCATTTAAGACCACCAAAACCCAAAAAAAAAAAAATTGTTAGCTGGTTCGTGGTACTCATGACACTCGTTAGGTTCATTATTTTTTTTTTTATTTCATTTAACTTTAAGTTTACTTTATTTAATATTGATTTATTGTTTTTATTTTTATTTATCTTCCTTTATTTTACTATATACTTAGATTTTATTTTATTCATATATCAAGATTATGTTGTTCATTAACTCAGGCTGATGTATCATCTGAGTTGGCACTGACCGGTCACGCGTACCCTATATTGACGGCACGCGGTCCAATCACGGTCTTAACACCAAATTATGAATAGTGCCGACAGTTTTGTGTACGTGCGTTCCATTCCCACTTTAAAATGCGAGTGTGTGGTCTCAGCCCAAAAAGTGTAAATGGTTTAAATTGCGGTCACGGTGGTTTGCTGGGTGAGAAAGGGTAAAAAATTATCGATAGTTTTACTCAAATAAACATCAGCTGTTTACCTACGGTAATTGTTAAAATATTTCACTGCGTATCTACTGAAATTGCTTTTATATGAATATAAAACATTAAAACAATTTATAAACATAGTACACAGTACGACCAGATAGCAAATGCCGGTATAATGGCTACAGCAAGCAAATATAATTTCGATTGGCTGTGTCGCACTTGTATGCAAGAACTGGATGAAGTGACCACTTTTGACGCCGCCAACACTGAACCACAGCAACAACAATGGCAATCTATCATTGATACAATTGAAGAATGCGCTCCACTGCAAATCGCTGAATTGATATCCAATACACTAAAACAAATAGAAGTACAGCTAAGTGATGAGCTGCCAAAGAAAATTTGTCGCGAATGTGTTCAGAGTTTAGTAAAGGCATATCGGTTCCAACAGACTTGCCTAAAGTCACAACAAAACCTGCACACATTGATTGCTAAAAGGAATGATGAGTCAAAAATGGCGATAACCTTGACAACAGTCGTTGAGGAACACGAAGGGGGAGTGAACGAGTTGGTAAAGCAGGAACCACTAACAGAGGCAGAAAAACAGGGAATTGAGTTTGAGTATGTTAATGCTATAACGGCACAAGCAGTGGCTCCAACGAATAACGAATCAATTGAAGATTATATAAGCCAGCTAGTTGATTTTGGCGAATTCCTTAAAACAGAGCCATGCGATGAGGCAGATACAAAAAATGGACCATGCGATGGTGATAATGATTATACCGTTGATGATAATACTAACTCAACAGGCACTGAAAACAATATAGAATTAATGACGGAAACAGAGGAGACTAACGAGTGTGCAGAGTAAGTTAAACTTAACTATTTGACTAAAAAAAAATAAAATAAAATAAAACTAAATTGAATTAAAAAATAGGAAAAAATTAAATAAAATTCAATTAAACCAAATAAAATAAAATAAAACAAATAAAATAAGTTAAAAAAGCACAAAAAAAAATTAAATAAGAAAATTCAAAAAGAACAAACAAAAAAAAAACACAAAAGAAAATAAAAGAATATTGAAATAAAAGAATATCAAAATAAAATAATAAAATAAAAGAATATTGAAATAAACAAATAAAAAAAATAATATTAAAATAAAAAAATTAAATAAAATAAAAAAAATTAAATACAATTAAGGAAAAAATAAAAACAAATAAAAATAAAAAATTAAATTAAACTAAATTAAATAACAAAAAAAAAATAAAAAAAATAAAAAAAAAAAAATAAAATAAAACAAAAAAAGATTTATTATTTTAAGTTAAATTAAAAAAATAGAATAGAATCAATAACATTCAAAACTTAAAAAAAAAATTAAGAAAAAACAAAATTAATTTAAATAAAATAAAATTATATTAAATTAATTATTTTTAATTAAATTTAATAAAAAACTAAAATAAAATAAAATTAATTAAAACTAAAACATTGAATAAAATAAAAGAAAATAAAACAAAAAAATAAAATAAAAAATAAGTATTAACATAAAATAAAATAAAATAAGATAAAAAAGTATAAAAAAAAATAAAAATAAAAAATATATAAAATACAAAAAAAAAAAAAAAAAAAAAATTTATAAAATACAAAAAAAAATAAAAAAATATATAAAATACAAAAAAAAGTAAAAAAAAAATTAAATGAAAATTTTTTTTTTTTTTTAATTAATAAAATAAAACGCTACTACATAATTTGAAATGATTGATAACACTGTACATCAGCAGAAACAAAGTCTAAATAAAAAATTACGTTCCTTTATTTTTCGAAGTTAGCCTTCAAAATTACGGGCTGTCGAAGTTCAAAAGTCGTTTTGTTGTTGTTGTTGTAGCGAGGTGTAGCCCTGCCTAAATGTCAGACAGGGTCACCCCGAGTGTATTGCTCTTGGCCGGGTCGATATAAGAAAACGGCCCGGGTCGTTTCGGCACGATGGGTACGGCACAAGTACTGGTACCGTTCTCGTAGAACCGGCAATACAAGAAACTAGCCATGTAGGTCATTTAGCGTTACCCAGGGTGCACCAACGGGGAGGCGACCTGCTCTTACTCGTTTTCTAATTGTTTTGTTTAAAAAATTGAAAAATTGCCTCTTTTTTTTCTATTTAAAAATGTATGCAAGAGCTGCTATACAGTGGGAAAATTTAGTCTCCACGATATAACATCACGGCAGTAGATTGATTGACTTCGCCGCTGCTCGCAATATGGTCATCAGTAATACTAGGGTCCAGCATAAGTGAATACACCAAGCCACCTGGCTGTTACCAGATTGTTCATGTCATGATCGACGACAGACATAGCTCCACCGTTCTGGGCGTGCGTAGGGTACGGGGTCCCAACATCAACTCGGACCATTATCTTGTTGCCGCCAAGGTACGCACACGCCTATGTGCAGCGAATAAAGTGCGCACAGTAACGGAAGGACGTCCTGAAGCTGCGCATGACACACCTGCTATCACAGAGCAGTCCTCTCACTCATTACGTACTGTCGCTTAGGCTACTATAGGGTTTCAGCGAGCCCGCAAGAACAACTGGTACTATGAGGAATGCAAAACTGCCTCGAAAAAAAGGACGCTGCCTACAAGGAGACGTTGCGAACGGGCGCAATCCGCAGTGTATGGCAACGCTATCGTGAGGCGAAGTAAGAGTAGGTCGCCTCCCCGTTGGTGCACCCTGGGTAACGCTAAATGACCTACATGGCCTACATGGCTAGTTTCTTGTATTGCCGGTTCTACGAGAATGGTACCAGTACTTGTGCTGTACCCATCGTGCCGAAACAACCCGGGCGGTTTTCTTATATCGACCCGGCCAAGAGCAATACACTCGGGGTGACCCTGTCTGACATTTAGGCAGGGCTACACCTCGCTACAACAACAACAACGCCTTTTCAGAAAAAAGAAAAGTCGGGCCGAAAAGCGTGAGTGTGAGGAGCTTGAGATGTTGGCTGACAGGAATGATGCCCGAAAATTCTATGAAAAGATCCGTCGGATGACGGAAGGTTTTAAGACTGGGGCAAATTCCTGTAAGGACAATAATGGCGAACTGGTAAGCGACGTACAGAGTGTATTTAAATTATGTAGGGAGCACTTCTCACCGCTAAATTGCGAGGGAGACGTCTAACCCGATACCCCAATCCCTGACGATGGAAAAGTCGTCCTACCACCTGACTATGATGAAGTGAGGATAGCTATATCCCAAATAACAAAACGCCTGGAAAAGACAGACTACCCGCCGAGCTGTTCATATGGTCCGGATTGGAATTTAAGTGTGCTCTGCCAATCCACAGGAAAGGCGATCCAACTACCGCGGAATCAGTTTTCTTAATATCGCATATAAGGTTCTTTCCAGCGTTTGTGGAAAACACATTGTGTCGTAGACAAAAGCTTTGTTTCTTTCCTGCTAATTATGAATAATTATGAATAATTATTCCTAAAAAAGTGTTCTTTGAAAAATTTAGCAGCGAATTCAGCAGCTTTTTGATATTTAATTGAGAGAGAGAGCGCCAATTCGCTGCAAGTTATTGCTGGAGATTTTTCGTCCAGCAGAAACCAGCAAGCAGGAACAGCTGATCGCTGACATAGCAAAACAACAACAAAAAATGTAAATTTAAATTGTTAGCCAATCAGAAACGTAACTGCTGTTTTCTCTGCAAGTTTCTGCTGAACCCTGTTCGACGAAAAATTAGCAGAAATGAGATTTTGACAGCTTTTTAAAAGACTCTCTTCTGCTGACAGTTCTTTGCTGGAGATTTCAAGAAACAAAGCTAAACTGATTGCACCTTATCAGTGTGGCTTGTCAAGAGAAGGGAGAGGCCTCGACTGAGATGGAAACAACAGGTGGAGGATGGTGGGTTTCCAATTGACGTCAGGTATCGCTAAAAAGAAATGACTGGCATGATTTGATAGGCAACGGCCAAAATCGTTTAGGCGGTAAAGCGCCAATAAATGATGATGATTTCTTCATACATACACTTAAAAAAAAAAAAGTACACCAATCAGGTAAGAGAATGAAAAAGGCCCATATTTAACCCTTTAAACTTTTTTTAACAAAATATTTAGAAAATTAAATCTTCGAAGGGTCCAACTTCGAACTGCGAAAGCCCTTAGCTAAACTTTGGGGGCTAACTTCGAAAAAAGGTATGGTCGTATACCCAGATTTGAAATAAATATTTTTGTAATTTACAATTTTACAGCGAATCCCCCTATAACTGCAGTTTATGCAATAAATCATTTATGAAACGGAGATATTTGAGAGACCATCTTAAGCGTCATCAAAAAAAGGTCGAACCAAAGCAAACGCGTAAAGTGAACCCAGAGTAAGTGTAACTTGTTTAAATGAGTGGTATATGATTTGATATATATACAAATTTTACTTTGACTTATGAATTCCTACTATTATAGAAAGCACTGTACTATATGTAATAGAGAATTTAAGACTCGGAGATATTTGAAAATTCATCTTAAGAGTCATGAAGAAGAAAAACCGTTGGAAACAAACAAAGAGTGAGTATAAAGTGTTGCTATTCATATCATCTCAAAAATATTTTTCAAAAACGCCATATCTCAGGAATTGTTTGAAGAACGCTCTACATATTTAAAATTTTTGAAGTTTAAAAAAAAAAAAACTAATGGCGGCGATATACCAACAGGTTATCATAACCTTTAACGAGATTTTTAGCCGAGCTTCTCTTTCCAACTTGTGGTGTGTTGCTTTTTGAGTTTTTCCTACAAGTTGGCGGGATCTACAGTTTTTTGCCGACTCCGAACGGCACTTGCAAAGCAAATGAATTTTTTGCTGAGAAGCTTCTCATGGCATAAATACACCCGGAGAGTTTGCCAAACTACTGCCGAGGGGCGACCCAATTTTTAGAAAAATTCCTTTTCTAAATAATTTTTGATGTTACTTTCGCCGGGCATCGAACCGCCACGACTTGGTGTAGAAGGCCGCTACACCACGGCGGCCGCCATAAAAAAAATTAAACATTTTTATTTGTTCCACCATAATTTTTATTTTATTTATCTTACCGTTATAGCTCATCCCCAGTTGAGTGTAATTTATGCCATAAAACGTTACAACTCAAAAGAAATTTAGCAGGACATTTACGGTGGCATCAAAAAATAAAATCTTTGGAGCATAAACACTATGAGAATGTGGTTAAAAAAGATGTGAAACATTTTTGTAAACTTTGTGATCAAACGTTCTGTTCATCGTTTTCATTAAAAAGGCATAACAAGCTAATACATTCTGGTGATAAACAACCAATAAAAAAGGTTAACAAGTTATCGTGTGGAATTTGTCATCAAACTGTTAGTACATCTTCTTCTTTAAAGAGGCATATAAAGGCACAGCATTCTAAAGAAAAAGAAGTGAAAATACCCACTGTGCTTGTGTGCGATATCTGCAAAAAGAGTACGATATGATAATTATCTGATAGCTACCATGAAATTCTTAATAAATCAAAAATTCTTTATTTGTAGTTTTTAAAGTACGTGCTTCACTTGAACACCATTTGAAATTTGTACACACAACTGAGCGACCATACGAATGCCCCAAATGTCAAAAAACTTTTAAACAGGAAAGGTAAGTTCATTCATTTTCAATTTCATTTCAGTTTGCTGAATTAAAAAATTTTTTTTTTTCTAATTTTATTGTATTTTGTATCATTCCCGCATATTTTATTTATTTTATTTGAATTAATTTAATTTATGTTCAAGGTATGAAACCGATTAATATAACGTTCCGGTTTCGGTATCGGTTTTGTAAAACGATTCGGTTCCGGTTTCGTTGTTGTTGTTGTTCGGTTTCGTTATTCAAAATTTATTTCGGTTTCGGTTACAGTTTCGTTCCGGTTTCGGTTTCCAAATAAAAACACGAAAGCAAACAATTTTTACTACTACAAAACTTAAGTATGTAGCTGCAAATACATAGGTATGAATTTTTATAACATTTTTCCAATATACACACACTATATGACAAAATCCACTTTTTTCTGGGTATTGGACTAAATTAACTTTTTTGAAGAGATTAAGAGATAAGTAGAAAAATGGCATTCCTTTTTTTCGAAGTTAGCCTCCAAAACTTTGTTACGGGCTTTCGAAGTTCGAAGTTGCCTCCTTCGAAGATTTGGTTTTCCAACTGTTTTGTTTAAAAAAATTAAAAAAAAAAGTAAATGTGGGCGTGGCCTTCTTGATTCTCTTACTTGATTGGTGTACTTTCTTTTTATTTGAGAGTGAATTTTTAAAATTTCTTAAACAAAATTAGAAACCCAAATTTTCGAAGGGTCCAACTTCGAAAGCCCGTAACTACGTTTCGGAGGCAACTTCGAAAAACGTCTTAATCTATTACAAAAAAAGTTTGTTTGGTCCAATATCCAGCCGGCTGCTGTACATTGTAATAAATATTTTTAACGCTATGTATGGCTGAAATTAAAAAATAAATTCATAAAAATTGGCTCCTTTTTCTAATAGAAAAAAATATTAGAATGGAAACTAAATAAAATAAATCGTAAAAATATCGATGCCTTCATTCAGCTATAGCTAAAGCCCAAAATAAATGTGCAGTAAACCCTGCGCAGTGAAAATTTAAACACACTGATTTGTACTAGAGCAGCCACATGTATCCCTGCATGGTGTGCAGTAGCTGCACGACGTGTTCAAATCAAATTTCTACGCACCTCGCCAGTGTTGGATATCGAAAAACCCAACAAGCACGAAGGGTGTAAAAGTAGGTCGCCTCCCAGTTGGTGCACCCTGGGTAACGCTAAATGACCTACATGGCCTACACGGCTAGTATCTTGTATTGCCGGTTCTACGAGAACGGTACCATTACTTGTGTTGTACCCATCGTGCCGAAACGACCCGGGCCGTTTTCTTATATCGACTCGGCCAAGAGCAATACACTCGGGGTGACCCTGTCTGACATTTAGGCAGGGCTACACCTCGCTACAACAACAACAACAAGCCAAAAACAAAATTCCAAAAAAACAAATATTTTATTTCGTGATTTGCATTTATTTTGTATTTTTGAATGAAAATTATAAAAAATGTAATTTTGATTTCAAGTTGAGTGTTTGAAACATATTTCAGCTTATTTATAGGTTTGTTTACTGACCAAAAAAAAGTTCAGAGCAGGTTAGAGCAGAGCAGAGCAGGGCAGCTGTCAAAATAGAAATAGAGCAACTTAGAGCAACTCAGAGCAGAAATGCCATGAAACACTTGAATCTCGATAGTTTCTTTTTATTTGGTTTTTTTGTTTAAATCTTCAAAATTAATGCAAATTCACGTATACAAAAACATGGATTTTCTTGCAAGCCAATTTGTTTTGAAGTTTTCAAAAATTTATTTTTTCCTGACTGACAATTTCTTCTCTGCTCTTACTTACTCCATAAAAAAATGTAGAGCAGAAATTTGTGATCTGGATTACTCTAGTTTTATTTTGAGCGTACTCATGAAACAAAAGATAGAGCAACCTAGAGCAGGAAAAATGTTCGTTAAACACAATTTTGTGAAATATCTCAATCTGGCGTAAGCTAGAGCAGCCCAATAAACAAATCTTATGTGTGTTTTAAGTTAGTTTTGAAAATTTTGTTAAAGTGTCAATGCATGGAACTGACAGGCAAATTTTGCTGCACGCGTGTTTACAAATCATTCAAGCAGCAGTAAAACTAACATCGCTGCAGGCCAAATCGCTGCACATGTATTCCAGCCATAAATTTCCACTTTCGGAATTTGATACTGAGGTCAAAACGTTTATTTTGTAACATAGGTCGACTATCTTCCATGACAGGGTACCCTTTGTTAAAAGAAAATATCGTTACCTTAATTCACAAAGGCCCTAATTGACACATTTTTCGAAAACGACTTTTTTACATATTTAAGTATAATATAGTTAAATACACACTCACATCAAATTTCAAGGAGTTACTAACAGTAATAACGGAGATATTCCAAATTTACAAAGCTATATTTACATGCGTTCAATGTAAAAAAAATTGTGTTTTTTGTTTCTCCTGTAAAATTTTTTTTATGTCAGTTAGGGCCTTTGTGAATTAAGGTGACGATATGTTCCCACAAAAATAAAAAAGGCATAAAAAAATTCAAAACCGTTTGGAACCGGTTCCGGCTTTTGAAAAGGTTTCGGTTTCGTTCTTTTTCAGATCAAACTAACGGTTACGGTTTCGGTTTTGAAAAATGAATCGGTTTTAATCGGTTACGGTTGCGGTTTCGGTTTTGAAAAAATGAATCGGTTTTAATCGGTTACGGTTACCGTTTCGGTTTCGTTCTTTTTCAGATCAAAATAACGGTTACGGTTTCGGTTTTGAAAAATAAATCGGTTTTAATTGGTTTTGGTTATGGTTTCGGTTTCGTTCTTTTTCAGATCAAAATAACGGTTACGGTTTCGGTTTTGAAAAATAAATCGGTTTTAATCGGCTACGGTTGTGGTTTCGGTTTTGAAAAATGAATCGGTTTTCATCGGTTACGGTTGCGGTTTCGGTTTTGAAAAAATGAATCGGTTTTAATCGGTTACGGTTACCGTTTCGGTTTCGTTCTTTTTCAGATCAAAATAGCGGTTACGGTTTCGGTTTTGAAAAATAAATCGGTTTTAATCGGCTACGGTTGTGGTTTCGGTTTTGAAAAATGAATCGGTTTTAATCGGTTATGGTTACGGTTTCGGTTTGAGTCCTTGCTATTATTGTTTTTATTTTATATCATTTTACTTTATTTTAAATTATTTCATTTTACTATAGTTGTTTTATTTGGTTTGTTTTTATTTTTATTTATTTTTATTTTTTAATTTCAATGTTATTTAATTTATTTTATTTTAATTAATTTCATTTCATTATATTTATTTTTTGTTATTTCATTTAATTAATCTATATTTTATTTTAATCTATTTAAAAAATTTAATTTATTAATTAATTTTAAATAATTTTATTTTATTTCAATTAATTTTTTTTTTGACATTTTGACATAAATTTTTTTAAGTTTCATTGTTTTTTTGTTTTATTGATTTTATTTTGGTAATATTTTTATTTTATTTTTTTAATAAACAATTTTTTTTTTTAAATTTTTTTTTTATTTTGTTTTACTTTATTTATTATATTTTATTTTTAATTTATTTTGTTTTATTGTATTTTAATTTATTTATTTCAGTGCATTTTATTGAATTTTATTTTTCTTTATTTTTTATTTTCTTTTACTTTATTTTACTTAAATTAATTTTTTTCCCCTGTAGGTAGATTGTTGCATTTTCTTTTATTTTATTAATTTTATTTTATTTTATTTCATTACATAGTATCAATGGAAGCAATAAAGAGCTTCGTAATTAATTTTTTTAAATTTTCATCTCTATATATATATTCAACACAGAAATCTAAAAGATCACATGTCGCGTCACGGCGAAGATAAACCTCATGAATGTCCTCACTGTCCGCTGCGATTCAAAAGTATCTCGGATATGTACAAACACAGAAGAATACATTCAGAGAAATCATTCGTTTGCGATATTTGTGGTAAAAGCTTTATTATGCCGCGTCAATTAAAGACTCATAAAATGACGCATAGTAGCGAAAAGCCGTTCAAATGTGATTTTTGTGATATGCGGTAAGAAAGCAGTAAAGCCGCTTCTCATTTTGTATCTCAATTTATTTATCACCATTTTTATTACAGCTTCCATCGCATGTGTAACCAACAAGTTCATATGCGCACTCATACCGGCGAAAAGCCATATAAATGTAAATACTGTGAACGCGCCTTTGCTCAAAGTTCAGATTATATTAAACATTTGCGTACTCATGTGGGTGATAATGTTTATAGATGTACATTATGCCCGTTGGCATTCCGTTTGTATGCAGAGATGCGTTTACACTTAACTACGCATAAAAATGAAGATCCAGAGACGCGTGAGCGTAATTTGCAAGCGTTGAAGGAAGAGGAAGCTAAATTACAATTGAAATTAGTTGGAAAGGATATTTGAATTGCGTATGTAAATGATATTACCCAGTATTTGAAATAATATTTTTTTTTTTTCGAAATGTCTTATTTTTGTAAGATTTGTATGTAGTCTTTTTTTAAGTAGTTTAATGTGCTGTTCATGCTGAGCCTGCATTATGCAGTTTAGCATTTAGCCCAAAAAGCAGCACTTTTTCCATACAATTTTGAAGGCTAAACGCAACTAAATGCTACTTTATTTCTGCATTAGCTTTAGCATCTTCGAAGATACAGTACGAACAAAAATTTCCTTGTACAGAAAAAGTGAAAAAATGTTGCATCCTTTTGGGCGAACCGCTGTTTATATTAGGATATCTTCTCACTAAGCAAGTCAACGTACTTATGCAATAATTATTCCTGTTAAAAGTTGCAATTTTCGCAGTGAAGAGTTTCCAAATTTTCTTATGCGTCCGCGCAACGATCAATCTGCTTGAGGTTACCATGGCAATCGGGCTGAGGTTACCATAGCAACGAGTGCTTGTGTGCGTGTCGCGTGATTGTCGCTTGCCACGCCACACACAATCAGAAAGCATCAATCACCATTTGTACTGAAAATTCGTAGCGTGCGGAAGTCATCGGATGAATGTTTTTTTTTGCTTTTTTATTTTATTTTATTTTACTTTATTTTATTTCATTTTATTTTATTTTATTTTATTCGTAATTGAATAATGCGTTTCAACGTAAAATCTTTTTCTTCCGCGAACTTGCTCATTTCACGTTCTCACAAAACTAACACACTAATGCTTGTCAATCATTCCGGCAACGATCAAATAGACAAGCGGTCAAGTGAAAAAATCTCAAATTTTTGATTTTCATCAACGAAAAGCCGACAACAAGTACGTGTGAGCCGATTGCCACCGGTTTCTATGGTAACCTCAAGCATTGCTGGATGGTTGCGCGGACGCATTAGAAAGTCGGTTTCGTTACCCACGAACTCACTTTTATAAAAGAAATGGAGTTTATCTGAAAAGGCAGCATACTTCCACTTGCGATGTAGGAACGCACCGAAAATTAGCATTCGAAAATTAGCTAAATGCGCATTTTCCAAATGCGACAGCATGACCGCATCTTCGAAATGTACGACCGAAAATGGAAAATGCAGCATGAACACTACATATGAAAGGTTGTTTATTAGCATATAAAGTAAAGTACAGCTTCACCCTATTTCAAAACATTTTTCAAAGACACACTATCTCAAAAATCGTTTGAACAATAGAAAAGCCACGCCCTCTTTTGCAATATCCACAATTTTCTTGAAGTTTCACTGATTTATCTAATACATATGACTCCAGTCCGAGTTTTGTTCTATTTCATTTCTTGGAACATTTTTGTAAAAAATAATTTAACCCCCTTACATAGGCCCGGTTTTTCAGTGCAGGTTTAAGCCCCAGACAAAGTTGTCTAGAGTTTATCTCATACAAATTGGCCATTTAAAGTAAGTTTAAACTCGCACTTAAGCTTAAACTTGCACTAAAAAACTGGGCCTAAGGCGGAGATCCAAAGTTGTTATTTAGAGTGCAATCGGAATAGGAAATAAAAAAGGGCCGGAAATGAAAACTTAAAGTGTTCTCGGGAACGGCTTCCTTTCTCAATTATTTTCCTTCTGTATTGGAGTTTCGGTCAAGGTAGTTTTGCTGGGTAGTCACTAACAGAAACAATTCCATGTTTTCCAATTACAAATCTCAAAAGACAAATCTTAAATTTTGTGAGTCAAGATGAGACAAAATTACAGAATTCGGGGGTAAAACTTTACTTGGGTCCAGGCGAATTCATTCTAAAGGTGAGGTCGTCCCGCCATATGGTTTCTTCTTCTTACTTGAAAATCGCATCGGAGCTGTCAAATTGCTTATTTTGTCGCTTTGTCTGATATTTCCAGTATAATGGGTCAGTTACATAAAACTTTATTTTGGCTTTACCTCAAACTTTGACTTTGACAGAAAAGTTCAGTATACGTATTTAAACCAAGCATGGCAAATTGGAGACCTCAAAGTTGAAGCGAGGTTGAAATTTGGCAAACTCTCAAATTTTGCTTGCTTTGCTTGCCTTGACAATCAGATGTTGATGACTTTGCTTCAATTAAAGAATAAAATGTTGGAGAGAATAATAATTAATTCATTTTTTCTCTATTAAATTAATAAATTAACTAAAACACTACGAATGCAAAGAAAAAAATAACGAAAACAAATGTATAAAAGAGAAGCGTCAAGGCGTTCATTGTAGCATACCTCTGAAGTTGGACGCAAAGTTTTGAGGTAGCAAATGTCAGGCGAGGTTAACAAAGCTTTATGTATTCGACCCTTAAGGATCGTGTGCGTGCGATCTGAATTCGCCTTGACTTCGGTGTTGTCACTTCGGGTGGTTTACAGGGTTGCCACCTATATACAGTTTTTTTTGAATATTGCAAAAAATATACCAATATTCCTATCAAATGAAAAGTACTTCCTGCAGTATTCCAACGAGGATATTTTCAGGCAGGGTTGCCATCTAACCCCATTTTCTTTATTCCTTCGTATATCGACTAAATTATCGGGAACCCATTGGTGACAACCATTCTAAATTGTTAAATATTGAATGTGGATAGCATTATCTAACTAAAGCTTTCGGCAGAATCAGTCCGTCAATACGTCATGTACGTGACGTACGTCGTGACAAAACGTACGTGCCGCACAGGGATGGCACATAGCGATTGACGTACGTCATGTTGAAGTACACAGATATGTCAACAAAGTAATTGGCGAAAAACGAAAATTATTAAAAAAAAATAACGAAGCAAAATTTCGGTTAAAAACATGGAAAATATTAAAAAATTACTTTGGTTAAATTTGCTTTTTCACAATTTTCACAAACGCGTTGTCAAATTTGCGGTAAAATTGATTTTGACATTTGTCACGCAGCTGCCGTTCCGTCAAAATAGAAAATTGGCAAAGGATGCCGGATCCGTTGACTGATACTTTGTCAATCTAGCGTTTTACATGCAAAATACACACATCCTACTCGGCTGCCAGTTTCTTCCTTTTCCGGCAAGTACGTGACGGACTGATTCTGCCGAAAGCTTAAGGAAATACGAATTATCTGGCCTGCGGGTTAGGGGTTTAGAATATGCCCGACGAGGTAGGTATGCCTACGTAAGAGGCGACTAAATCCAACGAAATCGTTTTCAATACAGTCGGGCTAGTACCTCAAACTGCTATTCACAGGAATGTACCGGATTCATATACGGCAAAGAACTGTCAACATCAGTACAGCCCTGTCTGGTCTGTCATGTAAATAAGTGGATCTTCCGACTAGGCAGGGCAAAGTACGGCTACAGCAACTACAAAATTCACGGCACAGGTGAGTACATACTTTGCTACACATGTTGGACGGCAGAGTTGGAGGAGGAGTTTATTCAAGGGATTTGGACCTTGAGCTCTCCTTCAGACTACCTGATCATTGTAGCGTCTTCCAGGCGGAAGTCTCGGCAATCCTGGACGCCGCGGCCTGGTTAAGCAAACGTGTTATCGGAGAAGATATCGCTATTTTCAGCGATAGCCAAGCGGCCATCAAATCCCTTGGCTCATACACGTTCAACTCTGAACTGACGCTCAGCTGTCGTCGATCTCTTCAGGAGATGGCCCAACAGAACCGCGTAAACCTCATATGGGTCCCGGGACATAGGGACATTGAGGGAAACTGTAAGGCAGACGAGCTTGCCAGGCAGGGCATGACCAAGCAGGTTCTTCAGGATAAAGCGGGCTACTCACCTGCCAAGAAATGTCAAACTCCATATAAAAAAACGTTCAAGAAATGGTCAAGAAACGTTTTCATACGTCAAATTTTCTTGAGCCAATACTCAGCTCATAAGAAAAAATACCACACTTTTCGATAGTTGGCAACGCCGGTTTACCTCAAGAAATAAATATGGTCGTATATATTTCTTGAGGTAAACGTGCAGATTCACAGCAAAGGTGAGTACATATTTCGCGACACAAGTTTTATAAATTTTTAAAACCGTAAATTGCAATAAAATGGAAAATTTGCTAAACGTCAAAATTTCTTGACCAGGCACAAGAAATATATGCTCGTTTTTTTCTTGAGGCATTTCTTGGCAGGTGAGTAGCCCGCTTAAAGAGTGCTTAGGTATGCCGTTTGCCACATGCAAACTAATGCTGAAGGAGCACACACTCCGTCAAGCCAACGAAAGATGGCTGCTATCGCATATCGAAACAAACCTGGCCAAAATGGGATCTTAAAAGGTCTAGACGCATTTATGCCCTAACTAGGAGGGAAATCTGCATATTGATAGGGGTATTAACCGGTCACTGCCTCATTGGTAGGCATGCAGAAAGGCTAGGTGTGCCCTACCGACGATGCTGCAGGAGTTGCAAAGATGATGAGGAGGAGGAAACAGTGGAGCACCTCATCTGCAACTGTCCGGCTTTAAGCGGCGCGAGAACGCGCTTTTTGGGAGTTCCGTTCCTGGATAGCCTAAGCCAGATCGCGGAAATGGACATAAAGGACTTGATGGGCTTCATAAAGTCATCTAAGTGGTTCGAGGAGGAGTAACGGTGTCGGTTTAGGAGTGTCAGTCCCGGGATTCTGCTATGTGGAAAATCCCAACAACTCAGGGATTTTCTATATGGCTGGGTCCCGGGACTGACTATCCTTGTGTTGGTGGTATCACAACGGGCCTTTCAAAACTGGCCTAAGTGTGCCTCTGCGGCAGGCACTTGAACCTAACCCTAACCCTAACATAAATTTATGTTCACACGCGTTATTTAACACTAAAATATAATGCGAATAATACGCAATATAAATGCATGAAAAACACGTAAATTGAAAACGTGCTTTTTCCATACGTCAAAATATACTACTGTCATAATTTACCTTTTCGTTTAGCACAGCAAAATGGAAAATTTTTGTACACCATAGGAAATTTGTTCACCTCATTTTACTCTGACGAGAAAAGTTACCGATTGACACACAGCCAAAGGTCGTGTGCCAAACGGTTGAAAATCTTAAATTTTGACAGCGCCATGGTAAGTTTTGACAGTTATCGCGGTGAATATGAACGTCAGAATATACCCTAGCCCATGGGGCTAGGCCAATCATAAATGTGAGCACAGAGATGCATTTCCTATTGACAATCATATTATTTCACATTAATTTATGCGCACACGTGTTATTAAACACTAAAGTTTAAGCGGCTGCCAAAATAAAGCAATAGAAATGCTGAAAACCACGTAAATTGAAAATTTATTCACAGAATATTTACTTTTGCACGTGCTTTTCCCTTACGTCAAAATTTACTACTGTCAAAATTTACCTTTTCGTTTGGCATTCAAAACGGCAAATATTCGTTCACCATAGGAAACTTGTTCACCTCATTTTACCCTGACGAAAACAAATACCGATTAACACAGCCAAAATGGAAAATATTATAAACGTCAAAACTTCTTGACCGAGCTTAAAAAATATATGCTCGTTTTATCTTTTCATGACGCATTTCTTGGCAGGTTTGTAGCCCGCTATATATACGTGGATATTATTTCTTGAGGTAAACCAGCGTTGCCAATCACGAAAATTGTAATATTTCTTGATAGTTTTTTTTTCTTATGGAGTATGACATATCTTGAAAGGTCAGTAGCCAACTTTATGCTCGATATCGAATTACGAAAACCCACCCCAGAATCGAAGTGTTTTTATTTGTGTACACAGTGATCGATCTCATGAAAAATAGTCGATGAGTAATCGAATTCGTCATGACATTATCGATAGTACCATCTCTAACGAAAAGTTGAAAATAAAAGTTGAAATTTATTGCAAGTGAACTAAAACGTGAACTAAACAACATTTTTCGAACGAAAACAATATTTTGCAGCACCTCCTTTACCGTTAAGTAAAAAACGCGTATTTTACTACCGCTTCCGTTAATTTTTTAAGTGTTTTAGCACTATCGAGTCGCTGTTGTAAACAATTGGCGACAACTACTTGAAAACAGCTTAAACAAGGAAAGCAGGGGAAAGTACGATACTTCTATATCCATTGTGAGTATATAAATGCAAAATTCGAAATTTATTTCCCTACCTGCTATGTATATGTTTCTATACACATACACAGATGCCTGCAATAAGGAGTATCATTTGGAATCACTTCAAAAAGACAACTACCAACCATGCCCAATGCAAACACTGTTGCAATACAATAAGTTACACTGGTGGCTCAATAGGAAATTTAAATCGTCATATGAGATTGAAACATCCTTTCGTTCACTTGAATAGTATTGTTGAAGACGTAAATGACATAAGCAAATCGATGGAGGTTGTGGACCAGGTGGAAGGAAGCATACAACATGAAAGGCAGTCAGATGCCTTTACGCAGGTAAACACTTACTTTAATTATCTTTGTAACTACGTACTTTAATTATCTTTATACACCCCTTATCACAATTATAGGACACCTCGTTCTGACATGTTCTAAGCCCTTATGCAATTTTATTTTATTTTTTTTTGTATAGAATTTTTAATTACAAACAGTAAAAAAGTCGCCGCTCTAAAGGTACGGGTACCTAGCGACGCGACGCAACCAAATAGTTGCCTATTTGATCAACATTGTTGCGTCGCGTCGTGTCGCGTGGTGCTGCTGTCGATAGGTGAACTCTGTTCCATAAGAACCCATGCAAAGAATATTTGGTCGCGTCGTTAGGTGTGCCCTTAGCTTAAAGGATCATTTACATGGGTCGATTTTTGTCGCTCCATGGCGTTCTACCTTCAAATACAAGGTGTGAATCGATCGAATGCTATTTACATAATGGAACGACAAAAATCGACTAAAAAAATCGTTTAGAAAATCGGCCTTAAGCTAAGGGTACACCTAACGACGCGATCAAATATTTTTTGCGTGTCTTCTTATGGAGCGCTCGGCTTAGCTTTTAAGCTATTGCATTGATTTTATCGCGGGCTTGGCACCTACATAAAAAAAAAACGGAACGGATATTTGTGAAAAAAGGTTCGGTGTTAGCAACAGACCGAATACATAAAATTATAAAAAGTTGCGTGACAGACCAGACAGAGGTTGTATGGGTGTTGACAGTCCTTTGACGGATGCATTCGGTACGTTCCGGTACTTCCTTGCGGTACTGCCCGACTGTCTTGGGAATGATTTCGTGAATTTTAGTCGCCTCTTACGACCGGCATACCTACCTCGGGCATATTCTAAACCCCTAACCCGCAGGGTAAGCTCGGCTTAGCTTTTAAGCTATTGCATAGATTTTATCGAGGGCTTGGCACCTACATCAAAAAAAACGGAACGGATATTTGTAAAAAAAAAGTTCGGTGTTAGCAACAGGCCGAATACATAAAATTGGATCTCTATCACTCCAAAAAGAACTAGTTCTAGAAATAGTTCACTTCAATGGAGATTTTTTGAAATATTTGAAATTTGAACTTTGTTAGACTAAAATTGAACGCGCTACAAAATGTCTTTTTCGGGGTTTCGATTAAAAAATTTGAAAAAATTGTGTACATTTAGGGTCACTTGCATAAAAGCCGATAACGACTAATCGGTGGTTAACTTTACAGCTAACCATACAAAATACGTTAATTATACTCCGATTAGTCGTTATCGGCTTTTATGCAAGCGGCCCTTAACCTTTAAAAATCAGTAAACGCTTAGATTTGTCGTGAACTATTTTTAGAACTAGTTTCTTTTGGTGTGAGCTAGTTCATTTAGGCGTAAACTGGATTTAGAACTAGTTCCCTTTGGTGTGAACTAGCTCTAGATTTCTAATCGTTTGAACACAACAATAATATTTCCAACTCTATTCTAGGGATAAGAAAAAAATACAATTTTTGCAAATCTTTCAAGATTAGAATAAGGCTTTTCAAGTACTATGTCAGTTCCGTTTTTGGTTCGAAATCTCTAATTTTAGTTTCGTCTTTTCAGAAATCACTACAAAGCAGAGCAGCTGAACGATGCGATCCATATGAAAATGTTGTGCTATATGATGAAAAGACTCACCACGAAGCTGCCGATTATTCTCAACTCACCATGCACAAATTACAGGTAGGTACATAATAAAATTTTTTAAAAGTATATAGGCATCTTGAATTACTTAAAAAAAGCATAGTACACGTGATAGAAGTAAACTTCTTAGTAAGGCATGAAATCCCGATGCTTTTTAACAATCCCGGCATTTCGGGATTTCAAAATGGCAATTCCCGGTGGCCGAATTTATCGGGACTATCTGAAATACCGTTCAAAAAGATCGGGCGAGGCATGAAAGTACGCGTTTTAACCTCGGCATGCAGAATCCGAAAGTGCATGCTAGATATTTTATTTCTGTCAAGAGATATTTCAACTCAGAAAAATCGATCAACTATTTCTCAAACCTTCGAAAAACTTTATAGTTGTAAAGTTGATTTTCAACAACATTCTCCAAATATTCTCCTACCTTTAAGATATTTTGATAATTCTCAAGTTCATATCCAATTTCATTCACCTCGTATTCTCCAGCTTCGAGATATTTTGATAACTTTGTAGCTCTCAAGTTGATGTCCAACAACATTCTCTAACCTCTTCATAGTTTTCAAGTTTATTTTCATCATTTTCAAATGAGATATTTAATTAACTTTCTAGTGCTCAAGTTGATATCCAAAATCATTCTCCAATCTCTATTGGTTGATGAAAAAAGATCTGTTTGTTGAGAGCGCTATGGTTCCCTCGGTGTTGAGAAAAAACCTTTGAGGTTTGAGAAGCCCGTTAGTTCGCAACTTAAGATCAGTTCCCGATTTTGAGATCGGTTCATTGAATTCGAAGTCGAAACGCATCTTTTTATGCCCCTCCCGACACTTTTGGACGTGTTCTAGCAGGTTCGTTGGATTATATTTATTCAAATCCCGGAATTTTCCTAGATACCGGAATTTGAATAATTGCAATTTCAAAAACCCTTTTTCTATTTCCAATTCAAATTTAAAAACATTGCATCGCCGCCAATGATGTTAACTTCAAAATTTTAAATTATATTTTGTTTTATAGGAAAATTCCAAAAATGAACCCGAAGAGGATGACCCCGATAGCGCAGTTGAATATCCATTTGACCTTAATGAGTCATATGATGCAATACAACCGAGATCCTGGACACCTGTAAATATTAAACAGTCAAGTAGAGGAAAAAAACAGAAAAAGACGAATCTTGCTGAAACTTGTGAAAAGTTAGTTAAAACATTAGAAGCGCGGGAAGCAAGAGACGAACGTCTATCAGCACAACAACAAAGTGTTATAGCTAAGTTGGATCAAACTTTGTTGTTGATGACACAGGTTTTGGTAAAGTTGAATGACAAATTTGACAAACTTTGAGTTATTTATTGCCGAATGTTAATTTAAGTAATATTTCTCAAATCAGAATTTATATGATTTGATTATAAAAATAAACACCTATATAAATATTTTGTTGTTTTCTTTAGTTTTTTGGATTTAGGATAAGGATCAAACCTTTACAAACGCCAGTCGAAAAACGAGGAATGACTCGTGACAAGAGCTACCTTTTTGCCTGAATTACCTACTCAGTAAAGTCCTAACGGCGCATTAAGATGACTCTCTTGAAGTATCTCATCCTACTTGTCCTTGTGTACGGCGCGGAATCGAAGACAGTGTCGTAAAAATTTAAGATGGCTTATGGACCACCCCTGTGGGTTAGTGATTTAGAATATGTCCCAGATAGGTATGCCAGTCGTAAGAGGCGACTAAAATCTACCCGCTAGCCGGGGTCGAAGGCTAGGGCGTCAACGAAATCGTTCCTAAGGCAGTTGGGCTAGTACCACAAGGTGCTATTCACCCGAATGTAACTAACTAATTTCATCTCAAGGAACACACAAATAGGATTTTTCAAGTTAAATATCTGACACCGTTCTATCAGAACTTGTTTGAGGAACGAAGAAGCGCTAAGCCAGATTTACACGGGTAGATTTTTTGGTCAATTTTCTGATCAATTTCCATTCAACCTTCAAATATAAGGTGTCGACCCATGTAAATAAGCCTTCAGTGAGAACAATTTTGAGATTGGGCGCTTTTGAAAGAAGCTTTAAGGCACGAGTCGATTTTCTAGTCAATTTTCTGGTCGATTTTTCATTCAACCTTCAAATAGAAGGTGTGAATCGATCGAATTGCTATTTACATGGTGGAACCACCAAAAATCGACCCGTGTAAATAAGCCTTTAATGAGATTAGGCGATTTTGAAAAATATTTCGAACGCATCTATATATTGACGGCTGTGTAGAAGATTTTTTTTCAGAACTTTTTTTAAGTCATTCTGAGATAGGGTGTTTTTTTACGCAAATTTTGAAAAGAACTTTTCTTTAACAAATTTCGAAAATTGGCTTTTTTTGAAAAAAAGAATTGCAGATAAGAGTAGCTCAAACGAATTCTGAGATAAGGTGTTTTTGAAAAATGTTTCGAAATACGGTGATGTTCCACTCAGCCGTCGATATAGCTATGCTTTGCTTTACATGCTCAAAAAAGACACTTTTTTAAACTATTTAAAGACTAAAGACTTTATACTAATAATACAAAAAATAACTACTATTTAAAATACTGGGAAAATTCATTTACATCATTGCAGTTCAATTAATCTTTCCAGCTAATTTCAATTGAAATGCAGCTTCTTCTTCCTTCAACGCTTGCAAATTACGCTCGCGCGTGTCTGGATCTTCATTTTTATGCGTAGTAAAGTGTAAACGCATCTCTGAATTTAAACGGAATGCCAACGGGCATAATGTACATCTATAAACACTGTCACCCACATGAGTACGCAAATGTTTAATAAAATCTCCACGTTGACCATAGGCGCGTTCACAGTATTTGCATTTGAATGGTTTCTCGCCGGTATGAGTGCGCATATGATCTTGTTGGCTACATTTGCGAAGAAAGCTGTCATGAAAAATGTTAAATTCATTAATACAAAATTAGAAGTGAGTTAAATTTTGAGTCTTACCGCATATCACAAACATCACATTTATACGGCTTTTCACCACTATGCCTCAGTTTATGAAGCTTTAATTCATGCGGCATGCTGAAGCCTTTACCGCAAATATCGCAAATGAACCGTTTTAACTCTGAATGTATCTTTCTGTGTTTGTGCATATCTGTGATACATTTAAATCGCAGCGGACAGTGAGGACATTCGTGAGGCTTATCTTCGCTGTGACGCGTCATGTGCTCTTCAAAGGTTCTGTTTTGGATATATATAGAGATGAAAACTTGAAAAATTAATTACGAACCTCTTTATTGCTCTTCTATATATTAGATAGATATTGAATTGAAATAAAATGAAATGCAATGCAATTCAATCAAATAAATAGAATGTTTCATGCACAAAAGTCGAGCTTTTGCTCAGGTGAGTAAAAGGTGGCAATTTTTATATTTATTGCAAAACAAAAAAATATATACCCAGCTTTTGCTTAAAAAATCGAGGTCGAGCAAATGCTCGCCATTAATGCATGAGGCACAATGTTTAATGGTAGAACTTTATAAAAGAATGTGCTCATTTTTTGTTGATAGAGGTTCTTTGAATCGTTTATTTTCAAAACCGGCCATCTCCACTCAATTCATTTGTGAGAAGGCCGGTTTTGAAAATAGACGATTCATATCGAAGTGCCATACTGTGACTAACACTTTCAATTTGTACTTTAAAGCAAGAATTGACACCGAAACCGTAACCGATTCAAACCGATTAATTTTCAAAATCGAATTCGAAACCTTGACCCTTATTTTGATCTGAAAAAGAACGAAACCGAAATCGTTTCAAAGCCGGAACCGGTTCCAAACGGTTTTAAATTTTTTGTATGTCTTTTTTCTTTTTGTGGGAACATATTTTCTTTCACCCTGAATAGCTTTCATGGAAGATTGTCGAGCAATGTTACAAAAGATACGTTTTGACCTCAATATCAAATTTCGAAAGAGCAAGTTTAGCTATAGCTGAATGATGTCATCGAGAAAAATTTACGAGATCCGAAAAAAAGTGTTTAGTGGCCGTATAAGACGATTTATTTTATTTAGTTTCCATTCTAATATTTTTCTATTGGAAAAAGTAGTAATTTTTTTAAATTATGTTGCAGAAATTTCATCCATACATAGCGTTAATAGTACCTGGGTGACCGAGCTTGCTATTGATTTAGCGCTAACTTTACTTACCCAAAAATGATCCCAAAATGATTCAAAAATTACACCAAAAAACCCTTAAATGTACACCCCAAAATTATCAAAAATTATCTCAAAATGACCCTAAAATAATCTCAAAATAGTCCCAAAACGACAGCAAAAAGAAACTCGAATGTTCCCAAAATGATCCAAAATTGGGCCCAAAATGATCCGAAAATAACTCCAAGACTATACGAAAATGACCCCAAAATGATCTCAAAATAGCCCCAAAATTATCTCAAACTGACCCGTAAATGATCCTAAAATAATCCAAATATGATACCAAAAATATACAATACAAATACAATACGGTAAATGGTAACCCTGGCCGGCAACACTACTTGAAAATATTTTAGTTGGTATGACGGCGAAAATACCTTTGATTTGATAAATACCCATATTGGCATATTCACTCCATAATTTAAAAAAAATTAGATAGGTGGCAACCCTATACACCCCCCAAGTGGATAGTCTTAGAATCAATCATACTACCTACATATATGCCAAATCTCATCCAAATCGGCGAAGCTGTTCCGGAGATAGTACCGGATATACAAATATACTTCAAAAATATTTTAGTTGGTATGTCGCCGAAAATACCAATCATTTGATACACATATTGGCATATCTTGCTCTGTTATTTAAAACAAAATTGAGATAGGTGGTAACCCTGTGAACCCCACCAGTGGCAACCCCCAAGTGGATAATCTTACACTCAATAATGCTATCTATGTCAAATTTCATCCAAATCGGTCAAGCTGTTCCCGAGATAGTACCGGATATACAAATATGCTTCGGTAATGTGGCAACCCTAGGTTTCAACACTACTTGAAAATATTTTAGTTGGCATGTCGCTGAAAATACTTTCATTTGATACCCATATTGGCATATCTTGCTACAAAATTTAAAAAAAAAATTGAGATAGGTGGCAAACCTGTAAACCGCCCAGGTGGCAACCCCCAAGTGGATAGTCTTAGTATCAATCCAACTATCTATATTGAAAATTGTATCCAAATCGGTCAAGCGGTTCCCGAGATAGTCCGGATATACAAATATTCAAGTTTAGCTCGTTTAAAGTTGAGATTTATTACAATGTACAGCAGCCGGCGTTCACCGTTATTCGAAGTTAGTCTCCAAAACTAAGTTACAGGCTTTCGAAGTTTGAAGCTGGACCCTTCGAAAATTTTGTTTTCTAATTGTTTTATTTAAAAAATTTAAAAAATATAGTTTCAAATAAAACGAAAGTGCATCAATCGAGTAAGAGGAGCAAGAAGGCCACGCCCACATTATACGTTTTTAAATTTTTTTAAACAAAACAATTAGAAACCCAAATCTTCGAAGGGTCCAACTTCGAACTTTGAAAGCCCGTAACTAAGTTTTGGGGCTAACTTCGAAAATCAGGGAATGCCATTTTTTTATTTATCTCTTAATCTCTTCAAAAAATTTAATTTAGTACAATACCCAGAAAAAAGTGGATTTTGTCGTATAGTGTTATTATATTGGAAAAATGTTATAAAAATTCAAACCTATTTTGCAGCTACATATATACTTAAGTTTTGTAAAATTTTTTTGCGTTCGTTTTTTTATTTGGAAACCGAAACCGAAATAAATTTTGAAGAACGAACCCGTAACGTTATTTTAATCGGTTTCATACCTTGCCTTAAAGTTTTAGTTTTCGTCAGACATAAAATTTCTGCTGTTAGTTTTCGTATGACACTCGTATATGTTCTTACCGTGTAATCGTGAATGCCTGCGGCTGCGTGTCATTTATACTACTTACGTTTGCTGTTTGAAACATTTTTGACATTTGGGACATTCGTATGGCCGCTCAGTTGTGTGTACAAATTTCACATGGTGTTCAAGCGCAGAATGTCTTGGAAAAACTACAAACAAAGAATTTTTTTTATTTATTTAGAATTTCATGGTAACATTCAAAATGATATATCGTACTCTTTTTGCAGAAATCGCACACAAACACAGTGGGTTTAGTCGCTTTTTCCATATTTTTTTCTTTTGAATGCTGTGCCTTTATATGCCTCTTTAAAGAAAAAGATGTACTAACAGTTTGATGACAGATACCACACGATAGCTTGTTATCCTTTTTAACCTTTTTTATTGGTTCATAATCACCAGAATGTTTTAGCTTTTTATGCCTCTTCAATGAAAACGACGAAGAGAACGTTTGATCACACAGATTACAAACATGTTTCACCTCATTTTTATACTCTTTTTCATCCAATTTCTGATCGAATTTGTTATCATAGTGTTTACGCTCCAACAATTCTATTTTTTGATGCCACCGCAAATGTCGTGGTAAATATTTCTTGTGTTGGTACGTTTTATGGCATATGTAACACTTAACTGAGGATGCCCTGTAACGGTAAGATAAATAAAAAAGGTATGAACAAAAAATTTAAAAACAAATTTTTTTTTTGGACTGATATACGAAAAATTGTATTCATAGTTAAAAATGAACTAATTTGAGTTTTTAATCGACCAAACTTTTCTGTTTAAATTTTTTTTAGGTAATGCTATCCATATTTTGGATTATTTGAAAAAAAGGAGATCGGCGGCAACCCTGAAAACTGCCCCAAGGTCAATAGGTTCCCAAGATAGTGGTCGATAAGTGGCAACCCTGACTGTAAATATCTTCGTTGGTATACGGCCTAAATAACCTTTCTTTTGATACCCGTTTTGGCAAGTCTGTTTCAATACATATTTCAAAAAAATTATGTGGCCGCACTGTAAGCTGGGCGTTGCCACGCCTACTTTAAAACATTTATCAAAAAATCATAATATAATGATCAGGGGGATTCACCCATAAAATTATATCATTTTAGCCATTTCCGTTACCGAATTATGTCAATTTAGGTGATTTTTGAAGTTTTCGATATCGAAAGTGGGCGTGGTTGGAGGGCGTTTTTATCCAATTTATTCAGGTATACTTCTAACCACACTAGTATGCTTTGTGCCAAATTTCATCGTTCTATCGTAATCAGTTGGAAAGTTACAACTAGTCTACTTTTCAAAAATGCTGCCTTTAAAAGTGGGCGGAGACATGTCCACTTTAAAAAATATATGGAAAATCTTAATAGAATTACCAGCGGGATTCACTTTAATTTTAGCCATATCAGCTTCCGAGATATGTCAATTTAGAGATGTCGAAATTTTCGATATCGAAAAAGGGGGTGTGGTTATCATCCGATTTCGCCTATTTTAAATAGCAACCTACCTTGGCCAGAAAGTAACCTGTATGCCAAATTTCATGCACAAATCTCAATTTTTACTCAAATTATCGTGTACGCGGACAGACGGACGGGCATGCCTTAATTAACTTCTCTTTTCAACCTAAGAACTTTCATATACATATATTCTATCTCGTTTATTTTGTGCCGCTACGTTGTACCGTTATGTGGACATAACTATAATACCCTTGTAAATTTTTGAGTGATGAGTGACCGGTTATTTTTTATTGTAAAAAAACTTACTAGAATAATGGATAAACAGTCCCGAAATAAACCCGAAAATGGTCCAGAAGAGATCCCAACATTTTCGAAATTTTCCGGAAACAATCCCGAAATTATTTCGAAACAGTAATAAAACAACGAAAAATTGATCACTATCACTCAATTTTTTTTAATCGCTCAGGTCATTTACATGGGTCGATTTTCAGGTTAAATTTGTGTCGTTCCACCGTGTAAATAGCAATTCGATCAATCTACACCTTGTATTTGAAGGTGAAAAGCAGTGGAATGACAAAAATCGACCCGTTTAAATCAGCCTTAATAAATAAAAATTATTTTTTTACTTTATTGTAACTCGTCACTCAAATTTTCTAATAATACCCATCCCTGATGCCCATATGCCAAATATGATCCAAAAATTAGACCAAAAGTTTCCATTTCCGTAACAGTTTTTATTTCCTATTCAAATTTCACTCTTCTTCTACCCAGCAGTCGATATGGATGTGAAATATGTAATTGCAGCACTTTATACTCACTCCACTTTTGTTTCCAATGTTTTTTCTTCATGACGCTTAAGATGGATTTTCAAATATTTCCGAGTCTTAAATTCTCTATTGCATAAACTACAGTACTTCCTATCAAAATAGAAACTCATAAGTTATAGTAAAATTTGTATAAATAATCATTGAAACAAGTTATACTTACTTTGGGTTCACTTTACGTATTGCCTTTGCTTCTTCCTTTTTTTGATGACGCTTAAGATGGTCTCTCAAATATCTCCGATTTTTAAATAATTTATTGCATAAACTACAGTTATAAGTGGACTCGCTATAAAAATTTCAAGTTATAATAAAATATTGAGGTGCTTCAAACCAAAACGCAATAAGTTACACGTAACCATGATCCAACTGAATCAAAACATAACAAGTAAGGAAGTCTAAGTTCGGGTAAACCGAACATTAATTACCCAGCGATGTTTACCATTTTCAGCAGGAATATTTCCTATACCACCATGAAACCTGCTAACCTTAAGTTTTGACTTGACACATTTTAAAAAATTATACTATTTTAGCTATTTACCTTACCGAATTTTGTCAATTTATGTGATTTTGGAAATTTTCCATATCGAAAGTGGGCGTGGTCGGGGAGCGATTTCGTCCAACTTGTATCAGGTATACTGCATATAATGGTAGTGTATACCTTGTGCCAAATTTCATTATTCAACCGTAATCAGTTTAAAAGTTATAACCAGTCGAGTTTTCAAAAATGACTCCCATAAAAAGGGGCGGTGTCGCGCTCACTAAACAAAATTTATCAAAAACCCATAATAGAATGTTGGGGGGATTCACCTATAAAAAAATATTATTTTGGCCATTTCAGCTACCGAGATATGTAAATTTATGAGATTTTCGAAATCGAAAAAGGGGGCGTGAAATGCAGAAAGTAACCTGTATACCAAACTTCATGCAAATATCTCACTTTTTACTCATGTTATTTCAATTTATGTGATTTTCGAAATTTTTGATATCGAAAAAGGGGGCGTTGATTATCATCCAATTTCGCCCACTTTCAATAGAAACCTACTTTGGCCAGAAAGTAGCCTGTATACAAAATTTCATGCAAATATCTCACTTTTTACTCAAGTTATTTCCATTTATGTGATTTTCGAAAATTTCGATATCGAAAAAATGGGCGTGATCATCCGATTTCGCCCATTTTCAATAGCATGTGAAGTAAAGTAAACTGTATACAAAATTTCATGCAAATATTTAAATTTTTACTCAAGTTGTGTCAATTTATGTGATTTTCGAAATTTTGAATATCGAAAAAGGGGGCGTGGTTATCATCAGATTTCGCCCATTTTCAATAGCAAGTAACCTGTATACCAAATTTCATTAAAATATCTCAATTTTTACTCAAGTTATGTCAATTTATGTGATTTTCGAAATTTCGATATCGAAAACGGGGGCGTGATAAGCATCCGATTTCGCCCATTATAACAACCTACTTTTGCCAGAAAGTAACCTGTGTACAAAATTTCATGCAAAAATCTCAATCTTGACTCAAGTTACGTCAATTTATCTGATTTTCGAAATTTTCGATATCGAAGAAGGGGGCGCGATTATCATCCGATTTCGCTAATTTTCAATAGCAACTTACCTTGGCCAGAAAGCAATCTGTATACATGCAAATATCAACTTCTAATGAACTTTCTCTCATTTATGGAACTCTATATCTATCTCGATGATTTTGTGCCGTTACGTAGTACCGTTATGTGGACAAAATTATAATGGCCTTGTACTAGTACTAGGGTATACAAATTATATTTATCGGATAACTAGGTTAAAGCAGAAAGTTGTTTGGATTTATTTCGTTTTGGTTTGAACGTTTTTGGATGAACAGAGAATGGGGTTTGTGAAGTCATTTTGATAACGATATATCAATTTCAGATTAGTTCCAGAGCAAAATATCAGTTTTAAAGCAATTTATCTTTATTTTTTATCAATAGCCATAGGTTTAGCAAAAGATTGTAAGTAATTTATGCAACAAACAAGATGCTACTACAATTTATAAAACCAAATGCAACTATGTAAATAAACCATCACAAAAAAGGCGTAAAGTATTGATTTCCAATAGTTTAAGGTTGTTCAAATATGCAATTAACGCAGATCCAACGCTTACAGCTCCTCTGCCAGCTTGGTCGTCTGTCCAAGTAAAAAATGTTGGGTTCTGCGAGTTCATATCAACAACACACATGGTATTGTATTCTAGTTGTCTGGAATAAAATGCTTCCTGAATTGATGTCCGAGGCAACGGTTGAACCGGCTGCAAATCAAAGCAAAAACTGAGCGACTGGCATGGCTCCTCCTTGGCAAGCTCATAGAAGGAATTAGCTCGTAGTTTATAAATTCGTTGTCGCCTAATTAGTTGTTGCGCATTTTTAATTTTTGGCTTGTTTAAAGTGCACTAACTGAGGCGGGAGAAGAAAATCCGATATTGAGTGTGTTAAAAATCTTCCAAAAGTAGGTAGATTTAACTTTCAAGTTATCGTCAACTGCATCGTTGTAAATCTTCCTCAATTTAGTAATACTGTATTCGGATGATAAATAGCGCCTCTGAGATTTGCTTCCATTGTAGAGGCTTTCTTTTGTCGGCAAAGAACTAAGAAACTTAAGCACACTTTCCCTTTTTTGTTCAAATTTTTTCACGATTCTCTTTCCTCCTCGTCTTTCCTGTGGAACATTGCCACGAAACAATGACGTCGCAATGTTGTTCAACCTTCTGCCGGTAATGGAAAAAACTTTCAAAAATAAACCTTGACATACCTTAACCAATTTGTTTTCGCGCCACAAAAAATAGCTGCATGCAAATTTTCGATCTCTACTCTTTGGAAGTTTAGTGCTCTTAGGAGATCGGATTTTAACCAACAAAGCTAGGTACTGATCTTGTTTGACTTTTCCTTGGTTTTTATAAAAAAGTTGCCGGTTGCGAACAATGCACTCGATATTGAGGACATCACATTCATAACCAAAGTTTTTATTATGACTGCATGGTGGTTTAGGTAGTGTAAGTGCCATTTTATTAGCGTACCTATTTTTTTTTTTTTTTTTGTAAAACAAAAGCAAGAAAGTTAGTATGTTTTAACGTAATTCCTTACTATATGTAGCTGTTCCCTTACTTCTGGTCCTGTTTTACACGCTTGTTGCTCTGTACAGGACAATTCCTTCTTCGTCCAATGCCAAGATTTTTCACCGTTTCTTCTGCCATTTCCCCGCTTAAACGAAACGTGTATCACAATCTCATTCAAATAAAATAATGATAATAAATAAAGCGTTCAGCAGAATCAGTCCGTCAGTACGTCGAAACAACCGATTTTAATATTTGCTAAGTACACAGTAAAAAATGAAAGTTTACTTTTAATACCAGTCGCTATTGAAATTAAGCCTTTTTGGAATTAAATTTGAGTTTTAATACTAAATAGTATGGCCCGTAGTCATATTCAAAGTTAAACATGATTTTAAGTTAGTTAAAGCTTTTTGACAGAACTTAAAATCATGTTTAGATTTGACTATGACTACGGGCCTACAAATTTAAGACTCTGAAAAATTTTTGAAATGATACCAAAATAATACTAAAGCGCTCTCTCTATAGCTCTCTCTTTCATTATAATGTTTTAACTTTTGGTTTAAAAACAAACCAGGAAAAGTATTAAATTAATTACTTTTAGCATTAAATTAAGTCCGGTGATTTGTTCTTCAGAGCACGCGGTTCGTCGCTATCATTTAGATCAAAGCTGCAATTAGACGCTGGCAAGCATAAGTACTCAATGGCTTGATAGTAGACATTTCCGTTCAGCATTCAATATATTGTGAGTTCGGCTCTCGGTGAAGGCAATATAATAAAACTGTGTAATTTTTTTTTTGCCTGAGAGAATCTCCGACTGAATTCCTCTCTCTCTTAATTAGGGTCACGGAGCTGGACATAAAAGACCTGATTGCCTTCATCAAGTCATCTAGATGGTTCGAGGAGGAGTAACGGTGTCGGTTTAGGAACGTCAGTCCCGGGATTCTGCTATGTGGAGAATCCCGATAATACCGGGATTTTCCATATGGCAGGGTCCCGGAACTGACTTTCCTAGTGTTGGTGGTATCACAACGGGCCTTTTAATACTGGCCTAGGTGTGCCTCTGCGGCAGCCACTTGATCCTAACCTAACCTAATTAGGCCGAACATGGTATTAATTTAATACTTTTCGGCGTTGTTATGTATAAACACCAAAAAGGTATTCAAGTTAGACTTTTCTTTTTACTGTGATAATTTTTCTTGGGTTTTTCATTCCGTTGCATTCGGTAAGGTTAGGGCAAGGCCCCTCCATTCAAGACTCATTTTCTAAAAGTCGTCAAATGTAACATACGCCAATGAATGCATTTTGTTGTGAATCGTATTTTTGAGGGCGATATAAAATGGCTTAATTGCCAGTTTTTTACAGCTAAAATATGTTGTTACATAAATTTCAAAATGGGAAGTCGAGTCCCATCAATATCTCAAAAAAAATTTGGTGGTAATTTATTGCGTTTTGGTTTGATGTTTTGGTCATATTTATTTATTTTAAATAATTACACTATACGACAAAATCAACTTTTTTCTGGGTATGGGACCAAACCAACTTTTTTGAAGAGGTTAAAACATACATAGGTAAAAAATTGTGCCCCCCCGTTTTTCGAAGTCAACCTCCAAAAATTAGTTACGGGCTTTCGAAGTTCGCAGTTAGGCTCTTCGAAGATTTAATTTTCTAACTGTTTTGTTTAAAAAATTTAAAAAGGTTAAATGTGGGCGTGTCCTTCTGACTCCTCTTACTTGATTGGTGTACTTTTTTTAATTTTAAAGTGTAGGTATAAAGAAATAGGAATTATATAATTAAAAATATACGGCTTCGGATTTTTTCGAAGATCCCACCTTGGCCCTGTATAGCACTTCTACATACACTTTTAAATAGAAAAGGACAAAAATCAATCAAGAGGGGCAAGCCGGCCACGCCCACATTTTGCCTTTTTTCAATTTTTTAAACAAAACAATTAGAAAACCACTTTCGAACATTCAACTTCGAAAGTGCGTAAGTAAATTTTGGATGCTAACTTCGATAAACGGGGAATGCCGTTTTTTTACTTATGTCTTAATCTCTTCAAAAAAAAGTTGGTTTGGTCCCATACCCAGTCGGCTGCTGTACAGTGTTATTAATCATATCAAATTAGTAGTATTTCATGTATTAAATTAAATTAAATTTTAGTTTATTGAAATAGTTTAGCTGTACTTACTCTTGGCACTCGTTTGTCTCATATATTTCCGTTATTAATTTAATATTGTTTACAGTGTCCATTGAGTTGATGTCATCATCAACGGTATGATCATTATCACCATCGCATGGCCCATTTATGGTAGCTGGCTCATCGCATGGCTCTATTTTAACGAATTCGCCTAATTCAACTACCGAGTTTATATAATCTTTAATTGATTCATTATTCGCTTGAGACACTGCTGTTGCCGTTATAGCATTAACATACTCAAACTCAATTCCCTGTTTTTCTGCTTCTGTTAGTGGTTCTTGTTTAACCAACTCGTTGACTCCTCTTCCGTCTTCCTCGCCGACTGTTGCCAAGCTTATTGCCATTTTTAACTCATCATTCCTTTTAGCAATCAATGTGTGCAGGTTTTGTTGTGACTTTAGGCAAGTCTGTTGGAACCGATATGCCTTTACTAAACTCTGAACACATTCGCGACAAATTTTCTTTGGCAGCTCATCACTTAGCTGTACTTCTATTTGTTTTAGTGTATTGGATATCAATTCAGCGATTTGCAGTGGAGCGCATTCTTCAATTGTATCAATGATAGATTGCCATTGTTGTTGCTGTGGCTCAGTGTTGGCGGCGTCAAAAGTGGTCACTTCATCCAATACTTGCATACAAGTGCGACACAGCCAATCGAAATTATATTTGCTTGTTGTAGCCATTATATCAGTATTTGCTATCTGGTCGTACTGTGTACTATGTTTATAAATTGTTTTAATGTTTTATATTCATATAAAAGCAATTTCAGTAGATACGCAGTGAAAAAAAATCATAGTGTACCAATGCACTATGAAAAAAATTGCACAAAATATATTTTGCCAATTACCGTAGGTAAACAGCTGATGTTTCTCTAACTAAAACTATCGATATTTTTTACTTTTTCTCAAGCTTTCGGCAGAATCAGTCCGCCAATACGTCAGCTGCGTCACGTACGTCAATTTTAGAGCAATTTCTACTTTGACGTATCCGTCTTATCTGGCGTTACGCATACAAACATCCGCAGTCTACTTTGCTGTCAGTTATTTCGACGTACGTGACGTACGTCACGGATTGATTCTGCTGAACGCTTCAGTTAGCAATTGTACCCTACTGGACAGCTGTTTGGTCAGTGACAACTCAGCTGATACTACGACCTGGGGGGAAATTCTCGTTCTATGAAATGATAACGTGAAAAAAAATTTGTATGAATTTGAAGTTTCTTTTCATAAATTTTGTATGAAAATTCTTTTCATTTTATCACTTCATAGAACACGAATCCGCCCCCTGTACATGAATTCCAGTTTTCGCTAATGCTTAATTTCCATCTCCTAAAATCTCTAAATTCATTTTGCCAAATTTTAGCGACTTTTGCGATTCCAGTGAAAGAAAATCGCTATAAATCTCTATCTTTGCTTCATTTTTTGGCATATTTCAGCGATGAACGCAAAATGAATCAGATAACGTAGATCAGCTGTTTTTGACAGCTACTAAGCTAAATTTGCGATTCTGCAATTTTAGCCATCTCGTAAAATCTCCAATTTTCTCCAAAAGCTGGCAAATTTTGGCGACGAAAAAAAGTTGTTGGTAAAACGCAAAAAAATAGGAAAAAGGGTAGAATTATGTTGTTTTAGGCCCTAAAATTACTCAAAAACAATAAATATGTTTAATTTATAAGAAAAATTTATATTTAATTATGTATTTGCCCATAATTTTGGAAATTGTATTTTTTTATATCCTACTAAAACTGCAAAAACACGTAGGAAAAAGTCGGGAGAGGAATCAAAAGTCGAGTTTCAGTCCTAGAAATCATAATCCGGAGTCACAAAAGTAATATTATTTATCATTTAAAAGTTATAACTAAAAAACATTCTTTGTTTCCGAAGTTTTATTTGTGGATTGAATCCAATGTATATATTTATACGTTAATTTTGTAATTATAGGTATTAGAAAGAATTGAATGCAAAATTTTATACAGCGGAATGGTAATTCACTGACTAGTTTCCATGCGACCAAGCATTTAGACGTAGTGTTTTATCCGGTCTGGCTGGCATCGAACCTACCAGACTGCATTGGCATTGCGTTCTCTTAACGCTTTGAGCCATGTGCCCTGCATGCAATCTTGCATTTATATTCTTACTAATATTTGCCATGTGTTTTCCTTACTTTATAGACTTCTTGTACACCCTATGATCCAAGGTGATAACAGGAAGCAAGTAAAAATTTACTTACAAATTTACTTCCTTCCTGTTATCACCTTAGATCATAGGGTGTACAAGAAGTCTATAAAGTAAGGAACACACATGGCAAATATTAGTAAGAATATAAATTTATAAATTTATAGGTCATCGTTCACCGAAATGACATTCACGTGTTAAACATCCTCCTGTTTAATAAAAGGCAGATGAACTGGCTGTTAACTGGCCCTAAAGGGTCAGTTACATAAAGCTTTACTTTGACTTTACCTCAAACTTTGACTTTGACAGAAAAGTTCAGTATACGTATTTAAACGAAGTATGGCAAATTGGAGACCTCAAAGTTGAAGCAAGGTTAAAATTTGGCACACTCTCAAATTTTGCTTGCTTTGCTTGCTTTGACAATCAGATGTTGATGACTTTGCTTTAATTAATGAATAAAAAGTTGGAGGAAATAATAATTATTTCATTTTTTCTCTATTAAATTAATAAATTAACAGAAACACTCTGAATGCAAAGAAATAAATAACGAAAACAAATGTATAAAAGAGAAACGTCAAGGCGTTCATTGTAGCATACCTCTGAAGTTGGACGCAAAGTTTTGCAACGTTGCTGCGGTTACCATCAACGCATGCTTGAAGTTACCGAGGAGGTTTTAACACAAATATTAATATCTTTTAATTTATTTACTACTTTCTAATGTTTTTCACAGAAAATCGTTCGCGCACGTGCTTTGTTTAATTTTTGATGTGAGATATCCCTGCAAAAATCGAGAGTACTCTATCTCCTATCCAAAGAGTACTCCTGTTGGAGCTTCAGAGTACTCCAAATGTAATCCTTTTTCATATAAAAATTGTGCTCCAATTAACATTGCGATGTCCTAGGACTGGACCACCTACTCCAACCTTCGCTTTGTTTCTGCTACTCCATGGAGTACCTACAGTTATAGTACTTTGCAATGTACTCCAATGTTGTTACTCCTTGGAGTATATACTACCAGAGCGATAGTGTCGTGATTTTCGTCGATAAGGTTACTCGTACCGTGATCGACACATAATCCAACGATTTTTGCAGGGTTTCAAAAAGCTGAAGGTGGTCCGATTATGTATACAAACGATTACTAGTGGAGTACTCCAATATCAGAAAATTGGAACACATAATCCAATGATTTTTGCAGGGATGAGAGAGAGTTTGAGTATTGCCACATGTAAAAATTTAAGAAGGACTTTCCAATGGAGCTCAAATGGTTTTCCACGGTTGGATAAATGTTGGAAAAATATGTTGGAACTCAAGTTGAGGATACATTTAGTGAGGATACAAATTTGTCAGGTGTTTATACGAACGCACCTATTTTATTGGTCGCATTTTCGATCACAAGCGATACTAGTTATATTAATTGTTTCTTTTGAAAGCAAAAATATAAAATTCTTAAAATTTGCACAATTGGTGAAACGATGTACGGACATATCTTCGGAAAAGGTGTAAAGTAATTAAAATTTAAAATTTGATAGTTCTGTGTATATTTTCTTTCTGCAGCTCTCAGTCTTTATTTACACGGGCCGATTTTTCTAGTCGATTTTTGTCGTTCCACCGTGTAAAGGATGAGTTACATGGGTCGATTTGTCTAACCTATTTTATTCAATCGACTGTGTAAACAACAATTCATCGATCTTCACCTTGTATTTAAAGGTTGAACACAAGCGGTTCGATAAAAATCGGCCCGAGTAAATGAGCCTTAAATAACAATTCACCTTGTATTTGAAAGTAGAGCGCAGTGGAACGACAAAAATCGACCAGTGTAAATCATCATTAAGATTGTTGTCGTGTGCAGATCTTGATACGCAGGGAAATTTGTGCTCAGTGAAATGACAAGTACACGTCTATGACAATGCGCCTCGTGTGCGGACTGCTTTAAAAGTCTTCGATTTCGGGTTATGCATATCTAGGTTCAAAGCCGTATTTTGTTACCTACATACACGGTATCTGAGATAATCCCGAAAAGTCTCAGGACAACGGGATTTTCATTTTAAAATCCGAAATTACGGAATAGCTGATAGACCCCTTTAAAATAGTCACATTAACGAAAATTTTCGTAGAGCATTCAATTTCCTATAAACACTGGGCAGAAAGAAGTTGGATGTCGGTAATTTATGTAATGGCATATATATTTCTTTTCACGGCAGCTTAAAACAAATTGAAAAATGGCGATGAACGCCAACGTTCCCTTAGTAAAAAAAAGTCATATTTAGTCATTAATCTCAGTTTTTGACTAGGAATTCGAATATGTGCTTCATAATTGAAAAAAAGGGGAAATTCGTTTTTTGTCCCACCCTAATGGAAACGCACCGCTCCACAATGGTCCCGATTCCATTTTTTTTTTGGCATAAATTCAACCAATACAGCCACGCAGTTGAAAGTTGACAAATCCTATAGCAATGGCATATGGAAGAAAAATAGCAAATATCAGACCACGCCCACCGTGACTGCTACTAGGGTGTTCCTTCCAGGTATGAAAAATATTTCCTTTTGAGATACGATATCGCAAAAGATGTCAAAATTTGCTTAATTGAATACATGTTAAGGTAAATTTCGAATAAATAAGCGAATTTTAATTTCTAAAAACCAAATTAGACACTAATAGGGTGTGTCGAAATACTTTTTTGGAGGCTTTCTTTTCACAAGACCCCTTAAAACTTACGTGTTTCATAAATCATTCATGAAAAATCAATAAATTCGTTCAAATGTAACATCCGCAAATTTAACACATTCTGTGCCATTGAGTCACCGGTGATCACAACAAAAAACTTACCTTAAGTAATAAGTAAATGTATGTCACTTACCATGACATGAAAACATCTCAAAAGCGTCGTATTATTTTAGTCCTGATAAAAAATTCCTTTATAATTCAAAGCTTTTAATTTGGTGTGTACTTTTGTTCCGGAAAATTTATAAATATTTAATAATAATTAAAAAATTAACACAAATACCAAAAAGAAAAACAATATCTCTTTTTGGTATTTGTGTTAATTTTTTAATTATTATTAAATATTTATTAATTTTCCGGAACAAAAGTACACACCAAATTAAAGGTTTGTACTAAATATACAAAAAAATAAAATTAACAAAATAATACTCGTCGCTCCCAACGAAGACTAGCACAGTTCAGTTAGCGTGGAAGACTAACACACTTCGTTTTCTGCGTGGAAGACTAGCACACTTCAGGGGCGTCTTACCTTACTAGACTTCACACAATCCTTTTCTCCAATTTTAATCACCATATGCCGAGAATACCACTTCTGATGTTTTCTTTTGAATCTTTCAATATCTCCCTTGAATTTTTTAAAAAATCTCTTAATATAAGTGTGAAAATTTTTAATTTGTTTGTTAATTTCTAGAATTTTTCGTTTGCGAGACTTGCTTTTATTTTTTCAAACTCCCACTTCGAGATAGATTCCTTTTTTTTCATTAGATACACAAATGTTGAACAATTCGGAATTGCTGAGATAGAAGTTCACTGGAAAAAGATCGAATTATTCAAAAACGGCAATGAACGGCAGTAATATATCTACACGGCATTATTAAATACAATTTACTAAATAATATAGCCTCTTCACTTTTGTGAATCGTTGTGTAGTTATATAACTTTTTGTCTACGAAACACAAAAGTTATGAAATTTTTTTAACATAAAATACCTTTCGCAAAGCACTTCAAGCTACCCTAAGGGCCACTTGCATAAAAGCCGATTAAGCCTAATCGGTGATTAACGTGACAGCTAACCATACAAAATACGTCAATTAAACTCCGGTTAGTCGTTATCAGCTTTTATGCAAGCGGCCCTAATACACGTATAAACATGGAAAAACTTGTTATGAGTAAATTCTACTTACTTTTTCCTGTATTATCCATAAAAATGTGCACTTGTTTTTAATCAGCCTTAAGTTTTCCACTCTTGAATAGTAATCAGCAAAAAAAAATTCGCAAAATTTTAATATTATTGTGGCGAAACAGCTGACTTTGATGGCTTGTCAGAAACTAATGGTTGCCAGATGTAATGAATAAAACTGGTTTTAAGGTGTAATAATATATGTACTATTGGAAAATGCATGCCTTTTTTGAACACTCAAAAGTTTAAAAATTGAGTTTATGCCACAAATTTTGGATTTGGGACCAATGTGTGCTCTATGCTATTCAGTTGAAATTTTGAAACAATTCATGCAGTAGTGTGCAGTAGTTTAATACGCATCTAAAATTTTATTTAGCATATTTTTCTTAGTGTAGATGCCCGATATCGATACTTGTGTATAATTGCCACCCATCGCTAAAAACACATCTGTTGTTTTTCTTTACGGTTTTCATAGTCAATTCTTGTATTTTGTTTTATAAAGATAAAATTATCCTAATACCCCGCCAGAGATTTCGACAACCTTAAACAGCTCAACGTAAACAAAATGGAGGAGGATGAATCCAAATATCCATAGTAAAACACTAGTTAAATGTGAAACTTGTTCGAGCATTCTGATTTTTTGTTGTTTTTTTTTAGCCGCAAATATGATCGGACGTCCGCGGAACAAATTAAATGCTACGTAAAATACTGCAAGGAATATCCAGAAATGGTCACTTATCAAACACAAACAAAAGCCAAGAATACACCTAAGCATGTGAATGAGCTATGGAAGCGACTGGTGAACGAGATCAATGAAATGCGAGGACCCACAAGAGATGTGAAACGATGGAAATTTGTAAGACACTAATATTCATATATGTATATCTGAAGTAAGGATACAATTAAGCTACCCAGCCAGATTTGGTGTGCCATCTATGGAAGGTCCATGCCCTATTAAGCAAAATCATTGAGATATGATCACGGATAGGGTTAGGGAGCGATATGGAGAGAAGAAGAGAGGAATAGGGGTAGGGCTAGGCATGGGGAGAGGTATAAGGATAGGAACGGGAATATGGATAAGAACAAGCATAGGGTTAGCGATAGGGATAGAGATGATAGGGATAGGAATAGTGATAGGGGTAGGGGATAGGGATAGGGAAAAATGGCATAGGGGTAGGAATAGGGATGGGGATAGTGGTATGTTGTTGTTTTTTTGTTGTTGTTAACAGCAACAACAGGATAGGGATAGGGATAGGGATAGGGATAGGGATAGGGATAGGGATAGGGATAGGGATAGGGATAGGGATAGGGATAGGGATAGGGATAGGGATAGGGATAGGGATAGGGATAGGGATAGGGATAGGGATAGGGATAGGGATAGGGATAGGGATAGGGATAGGGATAGGGATAGGGATAGGGATAGGGATAGGGATAGGGATAGGGATAGGGATAGGGATAGGGATAGGGATAGGGATAGGGATAGGGATAGGGATAGGGATAGGGATAGGGATAGGGATAGGGATAGGGATAGGGATAGGGATAGGGATAGGGATAGGGATAGGGATAGGGATAGGGATAGGGATAGGGATAGGGATAGGGATAGGGATAGGGATAGGGATAGGGATAGGGATAGGGATAGGGATAGGGATAGGGATAGGGATAGGGATAGGGATAGGGATAGGGATAGGGATAGGGATAGGGATAGGGATAGGGATAGGGATAGGGATAGGGATAGGGATAGGGATAGGGATAGGGATAGGGATAGGGATAGGGATAGGGATAGGGATAGGGATAGGGATAGGGATAGGGATAGGGATAGGGATAGGGATAGAGATAGGGAGAGGGATAGGGATAGGGATAGAGATATCTTGTTGTCGTTGTTGTTATTGTTGTTGTTGTTGTTGTTGTTGTTGTTGTTGTTGTTGTTGTTGGTGTTGTTAACAATGCATTGCCCTGCCTAGAGTGTATAATCATGTTGTTGTTGTTGTTGTTGTTGTTGTTGTTGTTGTTGTTGTTGTTGTTGTTGTTGTTGTTGTTGTTGAGGGACAGACGGGTTAGAAGAGTAGGTTCATTTGGACAATTGAAGAGATGTAGGGTATCATGGGGGGTCCTACCACAGGCAGGGCATGTGTTTAAAATTGTGTCATTCAGCTGTGCCATGGTGACTCTTGTCTACCTTGGTAAGGTGCATTCTTCTTCAGAAATAACGAGTTGAAGACTGTTTAGAACGGGGTTCACAGGTAGAGATCTGACAAGAGTGTCAACCGACTCGGTATGGATGTCGGTTAGAGCCCGCTTATGATTCCGTATTCGGCGGCCGCCGTGGTGTAGCGGTTAAGTGTTCGGCCTTCTACACCAAGTCGTGGCGGTTCGATGCTCGGCAAAAGTAACATCAAAAATTATTTAGAAAAAAGAATTTTTCTAAACGGGTTCGTCCCTCGGCAGTAGTTTGGCAAACTCTCCGGGTGTATTTCTGCCATGAGCTTCTCAGCAAAAAATTTATTTGCTTTGCAAGTGCCGTTCGGAGTCGGCAAAAAACTGTAGGTCCCGCCAACTTGTAGGAAAAACTCAAAAGCAACACACCACAAGTTGGAAAGAGAAGCTCGGTTAAAAATCTCGTTAGAGGTTATGATAACCTGTTGGTATATCGCCGCCATTAGTTTTTTTTTAGATCAAAAGACAAATAGAGATATCGATAGGGATAGCGATAGCGAAAGATATAGGGATATGGATAAAGATAGCAACAGGGAAAGTGATATGACGATTTCGCATGATGTGAACCATATTGAAACAGCTGTCTTCTCGAAAATAATTATATTGATAGCGATTCTAATTAAAGCTACCTTTTTTTAGACATTTAGGGGCTGGAGGAAAGCATTGCGCTATCGTGCCCGAAAACTGAAGGCCGAAGGTCTAAGTGATGATACACTTCCTGCGTATTCCGATTTAGTGCTACACGAGGGGAAACCTATAACAAAGCCAGTCAAAACTGAGAATTCTCAGGACACAATGGACTTGTGTGATGTAATAAAAAATACGAAATTTGAGTAACTTAAAATATCATCTTTAATAAAATAAAATTCTATAATTCTCACAGGAAAATGAGGAAGATTCAAGTAACGAAGCAGAAAATAACGAAGAGGATAGTGATGTTGAATATCCATTTGATTCAATTTTCTATCCGGATCATAGTTCTATAATGAAATCGATGGAATCTGCCACACCTGCAAAACCGAAAGAGCATCAACGAGAGCACAGCTTTGTTAATAAAGCACAAACGGAAAATAATGAAAAATGCTGTTGCCATAAATTAATGAAAAGTTTAGAAGCAAGAGATGAACGCCTTTTTACGCAACAACAAAATGTCATCAATAAATTAGATCAAACATTGTTGCTGATGACTAAGGTTTTGGAAAAGTTAACAGACAAGCTGGATACACTATGATTTGCTTTTTTTGGTTTAATCAATAAGTAATCGCGCTTGAGAAATTAAATAAACGCATGTACAAAAATTTATTGTTTCGATTAAGTTCTTTGTATCCTGGACTAGGGAAATACTTCTTTTCATACTTAAAATTTACAACAATTGTACTTTAAAAATCTTGAAATGTATTTGAGAATAGTTAATTTTACTTCAGCTTTAGTCCCCTGTACTATAAATTATTTATCCTAAAGTACTAAGATACCTTTTTTAGTTTCTTGAGCACAAATTCCCATTCTGGAAATAATGTCACCTGTTTTGAAGTAAATCTGACTATTCTGAAGTACATTTTATGAACTTTGGAGTACACCTAGAAAGGTTATTTCGGGTTACAAATAATCCACAATGTGCGGACCACCTAGTTACAATACCCAGACGTAAGCATCACTCCCCAAAGCCTTTGTGGAGTGTTCTTGATGTTAAAAAAAAAAAAAACTAATGGTGGCGATATACCAACAGGTTATCATAACCTCTAACGAGATTTTTCGCAGAGCTTCTCTTTCCAACTTGTGGTGTGTTGCTTTTGAGTTTTTCTTACAAGTTGGCGGGACCTACAGTTTTTTGCCGACTCCGAACGGCACTTGCAAATCAAATGAATTTTTTGCTGAGAAGCTTCTCATGGCAGAAATACACCCGGAGAGTTTGCCAAACTACTGCCGAGGGGCGACCCCGTTTAGAAAATTTTTTGTTTCTAAATCATTTTTTGATATTACTTTTTCCGGGCATCGAACCGCCACGACTTGGTGGTGAAGGCCGAACACTTAACCGCTACACCACGGCGGCCGCCTTGAAGTTAACAATAACAAAAAAGATATTCTTGCAGAACGGCTCCCAAGATACGTAGCCACTTTCCACCGACAAGGATTACCAGGTCACAACGTTCAATGTCCTGAAGAGAAGGCGAGACAGACCACTTCGCTGCGTACCGCTTATCATTCTTCTTTGGGTAGCAGATAACCACTCCGCTATGAAAATTTTGTCACAAAGTTGATAAAGTCGACTCAAATCCAAAAAGCAAGACATTGTTTAAAGCTTCTTCGATATCCAGAAAGGCAACCATCGCAATTTTTTAATGTTCGAAGGACTCCGTCTATAAATGTTACACCCGGTTATAGGAGCAATCGTTCCCACAGCAATCACGCTAGTGCCATAAGGTGGTATGTACAGGAGTCCACTAGATTCATATCCGACGGCAAAGGACTGCAGTATGTATCACCCTACTTGGTCGGTCCCATTCCAGCTAACTAGATTAGCCGTAAAGTGCTCCGGTAGGACTCCATGCGCAGTGCACTATCCCTCCAAGAGAGGCTCCTAAAAAGCTCCCTAAAGAGCATATCCGACGGGAAAATCGCCTGAAAACGTTGGCAAAAGTGCAGTGCTCTTAAGGAATAACATTTCGCTCCTTCAAGGGAGTTTTGACGGAGGATCTTTTCGCTCGTTTTTTGAAGTACTCCGTACTGTGTTGGCTGGGATTCAAGCAGTGTATGCGTCGACCAAGCAAGCCGATGTAGTGTTACAACAACAGGAAGCGCGTTCTTATGCAACTGGGACATCCGGAAAATAAGCGACCGTGAGAAGCTTCACGGACTACTCGGTACTTATTACCCAGCTAAAATCTACATGCATCAATTATATGAAGGACGTAAATTCTCAGAGAAGAGTTTCCTGAACTCCGCGCAGTCATTTATAGGCTTTTATAGGCCTCTTCATCTCAGACTGCAAAGTATTCAACCGGATTTGTAGAGCTCCCGGGTCAAAGGCTAGTATATTCTTTCTCGTTTTGTCTAGAATTTTCTTACAGAAAGAGTTAAGATCGTCAATTGCCTCTGTTCACCACGGCGGCTTTTGCTTGTCAACGACGGGTTTTATCAGACGTATCCACCGAGGCATCGAAAGTAGCCCTAGATCCTCAACCCATTATGGGTACTTTGGTAGCAATTCATTCAACGTCTCAAATTCCTAAACGTGATTTGAGTAGGACTAGGTTCATCAAGGGAGGATGGTACCGTGTGTAGAAGTCCACACACGTGAGGAATGTTTCTGACCACCATACAACTGGGAAGAGAACGATTCTTCTATTTGCGGTCCAAGCAGCGCACTACGTCCGCGTCGGGATAGTCACTGTACATCCGGTCGGTGGTTAACTGATGTGAGAAGGCGACAACACCACTCCGACATAATCGGTTTAAGGGCTTGCCAGGGGATTTCAACAGCAGCGTCTGTCATTATGAGGTGCGGCGGCAAGCTGGCGTCTGTCTTGGATCAAGCAGCTCGCTATATAAATGTGTGACCACATAAAAGAAATTTGCAATGAGATACAACAAACGTTGGACGGCCAAAATCGTCTATTTTAAGGAAGTAAGTAATTAAGGTTCATCAAAGGAAAACTGAATAAATCTATCTACTCCTCCCATACTCCAGAAAAAAACTCTGGTATTCGGGAAAACATTTTCGCGGTGAAATCTGTGAAATAGCTGCTATAGAATCTAGGTCTATAATCCCAACAAAATGTCTGACGGGAACAGAAGTTCGGCCTTAGATCTTTCGGAAGTATATCGCATCTCCTCCCGCCACATCCTGGAAAGTTTTTCTGTACACCAAAAGGCCTTCTATCGAACTACCCGATCCACGTGAGATAGGGTTAAAGCATTTTAGTAGTAGAATGTATACCATTCTGTATTCCTTGGACTCCTGCTCAGTAGAGTCCGTAGGCTATGTCGTATAATTAAATTATCTGAGAAAGAGGGTTCTTCTTAGACCCTCTAATTTTGCCACTCATTGGAGTTGTTGTTAAGGGTAATGTCCAGGTTGTTGTTGTTGTAACACTACTCCGCTTGGCTTTCTCAGCACACCTATTTATTGGTTGGAACGCGACGGACCTAACAGGCTTGTGTCTCAACTCTCATATTGGGAGTGCAGGTGTTGTTGTTGTTGTAACGAGATGTAGCCCTGCCTAAATGTCAGACAGGGTCACCCCGAGTGTATTGCTCTTGGCCGGGTCGATATAAGAAAACGGCCCGGGTCATTTCGGCACGATGGGTACAGCACAAGTACTGGTACCGTTCTCGTAGAACCGGCAATACAAGAAACTAGCCGTATAGGCCATGTAGGTCATTTAGCGTTACCCACGGTGCACCAACGGGGAGGCGACCTACTCTTACACCCCCTACTCTCACATTCCTTTGCAGGATATGAACCCAGTACGAACCATGTGGTACCAGCCCGACTGTTTTGGAAACGATTTCATTGACCCCGTGACCGGAGCAGAAGCGGGTTTTAGACCCCTCTCACAACAGACATACATAATTCGGACCTAACCTAACTCCAAACCCGCTTAGGTCCTTCAGTCTTCATGGTATTATACGGCTACAACTGAACCTCCTGGGTTGAGGGATTAAATAAAAAAAAAAAATATACCCAATGGGAGTCAACAAACATTACGAAACAAAAATGCTGCTCACCTGCCATGACAAGTTAGTAAATCCAAGAGAAATTGCACTCTGACTTTAATTTTGATTACTTAAATTGTTTGTGTGATGCTGTGCGTCTTCATAAAGTTGATGGAGAACGCAATAAAAACAGATTATATTTGCAATTTCAATTGCAACAAAGTTGGTGTAAACACGGATGAATGAAATGAAATGCTGAAATATTTAGCGAGCGAGAATGTGAAATAACACCAAGAATGCTAAAAAAAGAACACTGATCCCAAAATGATCAAAATGATCTCAAAATCAGCCCGAAGTGATCAAAAAATGATCTCAAAATGATCCCAAAATGATTCGAGAATTACCCCAAAGCCCCAAAATGCTCCGAAACTTGATACCAAAATGATCCCGAGGAAGTCCCGAAATTATCCAGAAACAGTCCAAAAATTATCCCAAAATGACCTCAAAACGACCCCAAAGTGATCCTTAAATTATTCCAAAATGACCGCAAAACGACCCCAAATGAGCCCTAAATGACCCTAAAACGATCGTAAAATGATTCCAAAATTGCAACAAAATAATCCCAAATGGACACAAACTTTATCCCAAAATTACCCCCAAAACGATCCCGAGACAATCCCGAAATTATCCCGAAACAGTCCCTAAATGATCCAAAAAATTTAATTATACACTATTAAATCTAGAACGATTTCTTTGAACACAAAACAGAGGCCATTGTAAATTTCAGTCGTCACCCTCGGGATGACGCGTTTATAGGACAAAGTTGGTTGTTTTTGCAGCCACAAAAACACTGTCCTTAGGGTTTTGAGAGTGTTGTCGATATACCTTTGAAGGTTATGAGCTCGGGGGGTAATTACTAGATTTCCATAAATCAAAAGTCTTCGATAAGGTATTTCTCGAGCAACCATGGACGGAGTCAACCAGAAAAGACCTAATGACAGGACGGTTCTCGTTGCCCTTGATCGGTCTCCAGCTTTTGGCACAGTCAATCATGCGCAGCTGGTTTCCGTTTTGGACGACTCATCACAAGTCCTCGGCGATATTATTCACGACTTGGAAAGCGCAAGTGGGCATGGAGTTAGAAATCTACGTAGGTGATCACAAACCACCTACTGTCGCCCACGCGGGTTAGTGGCTAAGAATATGCTCGAAGTACTACGGGGTCAACGAAATCGTTCCCAAAACAGTTTGGCTAGTACCACAACGTACTATCCACCGGAACGTACCGGATTCATATCCGACAAAGGACTGTCAACATCCATTGAACCCTGTCTGGTTCGTTACGTAACTTTTTATAAGTGGATCTTCCGACTAGGCAGGGCGAAGAATGGCTACAACAACAACAACAACCCCAAATCTTAGGGGTGACTTTTGACGCCATGCACACTTTCGCTGCCCATTCAACAGCAATTGTCTCTTAAATACAAAGCCGCTAAAAAATCCTCAAGTCGCTAGCAGGCAGTATCTGGGGAAAAGACAGAGAAACGTTGCTGGCAACCTACAAATAAAACAATTGGTAGGCCGATCCTGAACTATGCGTCGCCGATATGGTCGTCGGTGCTTGCAAACGTACATTGGAGCCAGCTCTTTGATCCAGAGGTACATGTGCAGGCCCTGAAGCACATCCAGGATACGTCTGTTGTCACCCGGTGAACGCTGTTTTGCATATTTCAGCACCTAGCGTTGCTGTCGAGGAACGCCATCTTCCTCGAGAGACAAGGGTCACTCTGGCTCAATTACGTTCTGGATATTTTAGCTGGTCAAACTCCTACTTATCCAGACTGAACCCCGAAGTGCTGAATGAATGTCCGGCATGTAGATCGTCTCCTCATAACACAAACCACCTACTCAACAACAGCAACCATGACCCCATACTACCGGCGTTCTTGTCAGTCTGCTCTTTCGCAACTCCCATTCTTCATTTCGATCGAACCCCGCTTAAACCCAGGCCGTAAAAGAATACGTATATTTTTTCTATGTAGAAACAGGAATCATAGCACCATGTTAGCCTACCTTAAAAAATCGATATTAACCCTTCTACCGCCACAATTCTTAACAAACCTACAAACTCAAGTGGCTCACATACGCACCCACTAATAAGGCCAAAATGCTCCAACACAAACAAAAAAAAGAAATCACCAGAACAAAGTGTTTCACAAGTGGCTGCTGCAATCTTATTTACCGCAAGAAATGGTTTCCACTTTGCGAAATTCCACTTAATTGGCAAGGTGTTGGATTTTTCTTGTGTGGTTACTCCATGCAACCCATGTAAGAAATATGAGTCGTGTTGCGAGGGTGGAGTTTTTAAGCCGAGATATCTCGCTATTGAGTTATGTACAACATACGTACACCTACAATGAGGTCAAGGTAGATTCGGTTGCGCAGAGTTATGCAACTTGATAACAATAACAACAACAACCCACACAAAATTATGAACTAAACTTGAGAGAAACAATGGCTGCCCGCATAGTATGAAAATATGTTGCTGGAGGTGTGCACCAACAAACCCAATATTAAACTTTGAACTGATAAACAAACCCGGCAAGCAAAATAAACAAAAAGCATAGCCCAACTAATAGACAAACATCAACAACAGTAAATTTGAGGTAATTGGATGCATTTCTAAAGTTGCTGGCCACCATCAAGGTAATACCCTGTAGGAAATTCGAAGACGTCAGAGCTCAACTCGAGCGAAACTAGTTCTAGTTATATATCCCTCGGTATATGGTACCAAGGTATGAGCCATCATATTGAGCTATCGATACAAGCAGGGGCGTTATAGGTACCTACTGAATCTCCCGGGATACCAGAGAGCCAAATCGATTCAGCACAAGTAAGCTTGCCAGTATTGGCGACTTGTTTTCATCCTTAATCTACACCTTGGCAATACATTTGAGGTTAGGTTGGGTTTAAATGGCTGCACCAGAAGAAAGGCCCGTTGTGATTCCATCAACACTAAGACAGTCAGTCCCAGGACTAGGCCATATGGAAAATTCCTGTATTTTCGGAACAGAATCCCGGGACTGACACCCCTAAACCGACACCGTTACTCCTTCTCGAACCATTTAGATGACTTGTTGAAGGCCACAACAATAAAAAGGCCACTAAGTCCTCTATGCCCAGCTCCGCGACCTGACGTAGGCTATCCAGGAAGGAAACGCATTCTCGCCCCGCTTAAAGCCGGGAAGCTGCAGAAGAGGTGCTCCCCCGTTCCTCCTCCTGATAATCTTTGCAACTGATACAGCATCGTCGGTAGTTCACAGCTAGCCTTGCTGATTGCCTTCTAATAAGACAGTATCCGGTGCATACCCCTAACAATTTGGAGATTTCCCTCCTTCTTCGGGCGTAAATGTGGCTAGACCTTGTAAGATCCCATTTTGGTTTGCTTGGATATCCGGCACCCTGGGGCATTGTAACCCAACTTTGGTCTGAACATTGTAACAGATTATACTCTTACTTATTCGACCGTCGTAGTGAGGTGGTACTGTGTTGGCGCATCACACCGAAGGTCCCAGGCTCAATAGATAGACATCAGTATAGCTTTTCTTAACGGGATAGCTGCTACAGGTTATTTAAAGCGTTTTAAGACCACACAAGTGCTAACATTTACGATTGAATCGACCGATATGTGGTATATTTCATGGACTCCCTCCTATACTCCTTCTTTCTCCGTATTAATTAAAACTCATGTAATTTCGCCGTTTTCATTTTTATTTGAAGCTTTCATTATTTTCTGTACAGATGTTACGGAGCTTCGGCTTCGATTCCTAAAAGACGGAAATTCCGATTGATTTAGACTTCTAATGCAGTTTTTCTTAGCCTCTTGGGCTGCCCAAAATTCTGACGTCCATATTCATCACGATAAATGTCAACATTTTTCTTCCCTCTGACAAAATCAAGGCGAATCCATTACAGGTGGCATCCTCCCATCATATGGTTTCTTCTTCTTCCTTGAAAATCGAATCGTAGCTGTCAAATTGCTTATGTTGTTGCGTTGTCTGACATTTTCAGCCACAAGGATTGTGTGCGTGTGTGTAGATCTGAATACGCTCGAACTCACCTGTATGAATTCGCCTTGGACAAAAGATACTTCAATTGGAAGGAAAGATACTTCAATTTTGGTTGCGATTGTGTTAAAACAAATTCAAAAAACTTCGATTTCGCATCCGGTACACTCGGTTCTGTTGCATATCCCAAATCTTGAATAATACCGTTATTGTGCTTTTATGCACCCTTCACCTGTCATAAAACATGTGTGAGCTAATTTGTTTAAATATAAAAATTTTGTGTGTTTACTGTAATTACGAATTCGTAACTGAATGAATGTATTACCATCATAGACTAAAACATTTTATTGTTTTCATTATTATACTTACAAGCTTAAATCAGGGTATGTGAACCTCAACCTACATAAAGGTCGGTTTAAACCAGGCCTAGGCAGCTTGTCGCACAATTGTTCGAAAATCTGAGTACCAAATTCACACAGATTATTACGCTCTTTGCTTCGCTTCCCTAAAAATGAAATTGTTGCTGCGCTTGTGACACGCCATTTGTTATGCTCAGTCGCTCACTTTCAAGCAACGAGGCACAGGGATGTAATATGTGGGTTTTTCCTACCACAACTGGTAGGGTTCTTTTTCCTTTTGGTAGGATGGTTGAACGATTTAAATTTTGGTAGGTTTTTACCTTGTATCAAATAACATCACTGTCTTGCTACACAATCAAGTTCTTCACGGTCTAGTCTCATTCTTGTTTTTGTTTTTCATTGGTTTGATGTATGACTCGGAATTAGAGGTGGGAGTCGTGAGTGTTTTTGGCCGTTTTTGGACACGAAACACGCACGAGTGTGTCCATGTGCTCATGTTTGAAAATGCGATTTGTGTTGAGCCCGAAAACCAAAAAGAAACACGCACGAAAAACACGATCAACTTTTTTCACTTTTTGTACTAAACTGGCGCACTTCTATTTTTTGTAATTTATATTTTTTTTATAAGTATTTCTTTATAAGTATAAATACCATTTTATTTTTTTTTCCTGCGTGTCGTGTTAATTCGTTTTAGTAATTTTTCCCCATGCGTGTTAGTCCATACTTTCGAAAATCTGTTTCGTGAACGTGTCGTGTCGTGTTGAAAAAATCATGCACGCGCCCACCTCTACTCGGAATCATTGATAGTATCAGGGGAAGATGAGATGGCCCTTAGAGTATTTTGGAGAAAAGTTCTCCTAAAGATTTACGGCCCTTCACGTGATGCTAACGGCGAGTATCGAGGAAGATTTAACTATGAGCTGTACGAGATTTACTATGGAATGGACAAAGAATTTGGCAGCGGAGGAAGCGGGCGACCTTGACTGAGATGGAAAAAAACAGGTGGAGGATGACTTGACCTCCCTTGGGCTTTCAAATTGGCGTCAGTTATCGGTAAAAAGGGGGTGACTGGCGTGTTTTAATAGGCAACGCCCAAAATCGCCTAGACGGTAAAGCGGAAATAAATGATGAAAATGACCACAAACTGACCCCAAAAATGATCCCAAAATGATCTCAAAATAATACAAAAACGATCCCAAAATGACATAAAATTACACCGAAATGCTTCCAAAATGAAGCCAAAATCACCCATAAATTACCACGAAATGATACCCGAAATTATCCCAAAATTACCCCGAAATTATACCAAAACTACACCGAAATGATCCGAAAACTACCACGAAATGATTCCAAAATTATCCCTAAAATTACCCCGAAATGATCACAAAATTACCCCAAAATTTCCCTAAAATAACCCCGAATCGATCCCAAAACTACACCAAAATAACCCCAAAATTACCATTGAACCGAAATTGTACCAAAATTACCCCGAAATGATGCCAAAATGAACCCAAAATTACCCCAAAATTACCCATAAAATACTCCAAAATGATACCAAAATTACCCCATAATGATCCCAAAATAATCCTAAAATGATTCCAAAATTACCCCGAAATTATCCCAAAATTACGACGAAATCATACCGAAATTAGCACAAATTTACCCTAAAATTACCTTAAAATTACACCGAAATGACCCCAAAGTTATCTAAAAACTTCCCTAAAATTACCCCGAAATCATCCCAAAATAACCTCAAAATTTCCCTCGAAAAATAACCACGAATTGATCAAAAATTACCCTCAATGGATAACAAAATATTCCTGAAATGATCCCCAAAATGGTCCCGAAGTGATCCCGAACACAGTCCCTAAATGACCCCGAAAAACGATGTTTTATCGTTATTCAAGAATTCCATAAATAAAAATCTAATTTTTTTTTAATAAAAAATAGGCGGTCACTCATCACTCAAAATTTGAAAAATAATTAAAAAATTTCAATGCACTCTGGACAAAAATAGAAGAAAATGCTGAAAATGGGTCGAAAGTTACTTTTTTAATGAGAATTTCGATATAAAAAGTTTTTGTTTGACATCAAGTACACATAAATTTATCTGGGCCCTTCATCTAACTGAACTGATAAATATATAAATTTATGCATTTCGTAAACTTATAAGGTTTAATGAATCCCCCTAATAAATTTTAAGACAGCATTCATTTTATTATTTTGCTTACACTTCGTTCTTTTCAAACTTTATTTATTTGTCGCTATATTTTTAAACTTTTATTAAACTTGAGTAGAGTTTATATTGGCGCATAAGCAAGCTTCCTGTCATTTCACTTGCATTTATCTCAAACTTTGTGTGTATAGAACTTCCGCTGCTCTTTGTCTTGTAACGTTGTGGGTTTACTTCCGCTTGTCGGCGCGTTCTTACAGCAACTTTGACGTTTATAAAGCAAAACTTCAGTGTTTGAGGGAAATGCCTGGTTTAACTTAACCGGCAGCAAACATATCAAACATGAATGAAATGTTGATGAATTGTACAATGAATGAAAGTTGTGAAGAATCTATACTTATACATAGCTATAAAGGAATAGGAATTAGTTATAAAAAATATGTATCAAATAAGGATGGGTAAGTAAAAATGTTTAACGGGCCAAACTTAACTTTTGCGGAAATTCATGAAGTGGACGAAAGCAAATTTAGAGCGAGAAAGCGGAGAAAAAAGTGCAAGAAAAGTTATGGTTAAGTTTATATTTATGGTTATGGTTATGCTTACGGTTAAGATAATGATTATGTTTAAGGTTATGGTAATGGTAATGATAATATTTATGGTTACGGTAATGGTTATGATTATGGTTATGGTTTCGTTAATGGTTATGGTTACTGCTACAGTTATGGTTACGTTAATGGTTATGGTTATGGTAGCTGTTATCGTTACGGTTACGGCAATGGTAATGGTAGCTGTATGTTTGTATATACGTATGGTAATGGTAATGATAATGTTTATGGCTACGGTAATGGATTTGGTTACGGTTATGGTTAAGTTAATGGTTATGGTTACTGATTTAGTTAAGGTTACGATAGTGGTTATGGTTACTGTTATGGTTATGGTTACTAATTTGGTTAAGGTTACGGTAATGGTTATGGTTACTGTTATGGTTATGTTTGTATTTATGGTAATGGTAATGTTTATGGTTACGGTAATGGTTATGGTAATGGTAATGGTTATGGTTACGGTAATGTTTATGGTTACGGTAATGGTTATGGTCACGGTTAGGGTTATGGTTATGGTGACGGTCACTATATCTGAAAATATAAGCACATAGTATATGAAGTTTTGTAGACAAATTTTTAGACGGACTTCTTCAATTGAGGCATTTATTATGCAGGGTTTAAAAAGCTACAACGAACGTATGCGGGCAGGTGTGTTAAAATTAGCATTTTTTTATTTCCCTAGATATTAACTTTTCGCAATGTCTGTTCAAAATCAAAGGCCCGTAGTCATAGTCGAAATAAAGTAGGCACTAAAGTTAGCATCAGCCTTTTGACACTATTTCCAATGAACTATCTGTCAAAAAAGCTGACGCTAACTTTAGTACCTACTTTATTTCGACTATAACTACGGCCCAATGCTTTTATCTCGTTTTTACAGCGTCACATATTATGTATACGCAACGTACATCATTCAATGAACCTCAAGCTTATTAACTTGAGTCATTAAAACTCAAAATATGAACACAAAATATTTTAAGTCATGTTTTAGCAAATTTTTATTTATACCTAAAGTTATTTACCAAGATAAAAAAGTTTATGTTTTATTGTACTTTATTTATTTTCCATAGACTTGGTAGATAAAGTAATTAAATTGAGTCTCGCTGCCAATAAAATAAGAAAGTAAAACAAATGATTGACTACAAATAAGTTGAGACGTTAAGGAATTGAATAAGTTGAAAATGACTAAATGAGTGGGTGGTTGGCAGTAAAGCGGAAATTGAAAGTTTTTTTTTTACTTTGAAGAATAACTATATATTTAAGTTTAATTATTTTGTAATAGGACGGTAGAGTTGGTTAGTTCATGAACTAATTAGTTCATTGAACTAGATAACGGTATCGATCGCGGGAACTAGTTCAAAATTTCAAATGAACTAATTGAACTATGGAAAATTTTCGTCAAATATATAGAATTTATTGAGAATGACAAAATACCGAGAAACCAAAACTAAAGTAAAGTCCCTGCCAACCAGGTGTAGCCATTGTGAAAACAAAATCATTAATTAACGCTGTACCAAAAATGACCGTGGGTTAGAGTAGGCATCGAAATAAGAAGGCATAATTCGACACAAATTAGCAACTCCAATATGTGTAGAAAAAGAACCTCGCTGAACAAAATGCCCACTTTTTTATCCTTTACTTTCCCAAGATTTTATCCGATGCTGGTTAGTAGGGTTTGTACTATCGTGCATCAGGTGGTATGTATTTGTTTCCTTTAAGAGTCAACTGCAACAACAAGTTGAAAAGTGTAGGAGGAGGCAAAAATACTACCCCTTGATACCCCTCCCAACATTTTTGAACGTGTTTTGGCAGTTATTTCCTAAGGAAAACAATTGCAAACAATTGAACTAAATAAACTAAAAATGAATCTCTGATCAACTCTATAGGACGGTTCTATAGTCAGTTGGCAAGCGGAAACCAAAGTGCTCAAGCGGAAACCAAAGTAAAACGCCAATGAAGCTAATAATAAGCAGATTCATGCTTTATATACAAAAGTTATGTCTGACTCCTTTTAACAGACCACTATCTTCTTACTAAACAAAACTTATATGTTTACATATTTATGCCAACAAAAACAATATAAAAGGAAAGCATGAAGAGTCGTTGGCTACTTGAATGAGAAACACGAACCTTTTTTTTCAGAATACAAAAGCACCTTAAATAAGTTAAAGAAAGCTCATACCTGCTTATAAACAAACATCTTAAGATACCCTAAAAGTGGTAATAAAATATGACTAAATACTTGTTAAGCAATCCAACTGTGTGAGGGCAATTTAAACCGAATGACTGCAGTTTGGGTGGCTTACAATATTTAAATATGCTGAAATATATACACAGAAGTTAAATTGCGTGTCGAATATGGTCTCAAAAATAATCTGCTTGAAATAAACAGAAGACCTAAAAATAAATAATGAACGGACTATGACTATTGAGTAGTCGTAGACGTGTTTAAGTACGTACGAGTGTGTGGAAGGCATATTAATATACAATACAGACGGCAGGTTAATCTGGACTAAGAAGATGATTCCGATTTATTTTGTTAAGTATGAGATGATGTGTGAACATCTGAGACCCTTTGTTACGATCTTACAGGTAAGGTGTGAGATGTAAGGTGTAAGATGTAAGATATTAGAAATTTTCGATATTTTGAAAACTAATATCGATAGTACCGATACTATCGATAGAAATTTAATTAAATAAGAAAAAATTGTATAGTTTGAAAAAAAAAAAAATAAAATTGTTCAACTAATTTTTTTTTAACGTGAACAGTTAAAGCTCAGTCAATCTTTTACAACCTTAACCCCTCCACAACCAGATAAAACAGCTGATCCAACCAAACTTATGGAAATTAATGTAATCGATTAATGGTGCTATACCATAATGCGATATTTAATACATAAATAGATTTCCATAAGGTTGTTGGATCAGCTGTTTTATATGGCTATGTTACAGCCAGAGTTACGGCAGATTAATTGAGATTTTATTCCTTGTAAAAAAACCAAAAATATGAAAGGGGCGATAAATCGCCATCGTAGAAAAATATCGATAAGATGTAAGATGGAAGATGTGAGGTGTAAGATGTGAGGTGTCAGATGTAAGGTGTAAGATGTAATGTGTAAGATGTAAGGTGTAAGATGTAAGGTGTAAGACGTAAGGTGCCAGGTGTGAGATGTAAGATGTGAGATGTAAGGTGTGAG